>CALNHX010007395.1:0-74778 GCA_940337035.1 Agriotes lineatus | reverse complement strand
GATGCCAGTCGCATATTAGTCTATTTATATCTAACGCATACGCCCATAAACTGCTCATTTGACTACCTATGTTCATATCTTTAACTACCACCAATCTGTATATACTTTTAACAAGTTCCATACACCACATCCGATCGTCTATAACGCGCTAGGCTGTAAAGCTCAGCAGAAGATTAATTACATTTCAAAGTTTTACTAGCAAAAGTTTATGTAACAATAGCGCGTAAAAATCCCGCGTAGGTGGGGGCACATGTAGGCTACGCTGCCACCCATTCGAGCACCGCAAAATTAAATCTCATTTTCACGTACATTTTATGGGGCGCGAAGCCCCTGGTGGCCTGCGGAGTTCACGCACTCAACACGAAGAGACGGCAGGCATCTTGCAGGTGCTCGTCCAAAATGCTTACTCATGGGGGGCTTACTTTTATTGCTAGAAGAATGCGGGGAACAAATACTTGATATGCATGCAGTTATTTTTATAAAATATAGCTACAAAAAGATTATTAAACGCTTCTGTTTTTAAACAAATGTATGTGATCCTTGTATATATGTATATCAAGAACTAAACGCAAATAACGGTCACTATGTAATTTGCCCAATGCAGAAAAAGAAAAAGTATTTCAAATGGTTAATAATGAATTTTCTAATTAGATACTGCAATGGATACGTGTGTATGCTTATTTAATTCAAGTATTGAAACTTTAACTTTATTATAAAATTAAATTGAATTTATTTCAAATTACATGAGTACTCCTTTTTCTCAGGGTATGGTTCGCCGAAATCTAGTTAGTTATTTGTTGCTGCAATTACTGAATGTCAATTGCTGTCAACTATTATTTTCAAGCAGTGTTTAATGACAACCCCCAATCAATATGACATAAATAAAATCCTTTACAATGGTTTTGACTGTATGATATTTAGATTCAAATTTGCATATATCATTTAAAATACTTCTGTCATTAAATTTCAAATTAAATGTCAAACTGATAATCAAACCAATCTGATCAATAAACAACCTAACAACACCTTCCCGTTGAACAATAACTATTTTAATATTTAACATTCTGTTCGTTGTTGAGATTTTTCTTTTAGTAGCCTATAGCAAATCTATTTTATTCACTTTTATGGTATTTTTGTATAGGACATCTAAGTTATCTAAAATTACCTTCTCATTTATTAAGGATGCCATAGCTCTAATTCTTATAACATTTCATTGTGATAGATAGTGGAGTCATGTCTTCATTTTTCACTAATTTTGCTTGATTGTTAAAATACGTGTGGTTCCTTAATTAACATTCTAAAATTACTGTATTACATATTTACAAACCGAGTTTCTTTTTATCATCTCATAACTTTTTTAAAATCATCTGTAGTGGTCTTTTTACCGTCCTTTGCTTCTTTAGCTGATTGTTTTAATTTCATTAATTCAGCGGCAAGCCTTAATATTTCATTCTGTCTCAGTGTTTCCTTTAACTTCTTTACTTGCTCCTTTAATCTTCGTTTAACAGTTTCTTTCCTTATATTCTTCTTACTTTTATTAACATTAATTACACAACCTCTTGTAATTTTTCGTACTTTAAAAATTCTTTTATTCGCTCTTAAATATCTGCTATTTTGCTTCCTCATAATCTTACTCAATTTCCTTAAATTTCCATCTTTTATTAAAATGACATTACTTTCATGGTTTAACATTACTTCCCGCATTTTCATTTTTATTTCCTCTGTTTTTCCCTCTATTAACTCAATTTTTTCTTCAATACACTCTTTCTGAGTTCTT
Organism: Agriotes lineatus; assembly: GCA_940337035.1. NCBI lineage: Eukaryota > Metazoa > Arthropoda > Insecta > Coleoptera > Elateridae > Agriotes > Agriotes lineatus. The sequence goes on along the minus strand of CALNHX010007395.1, from coordinate 73,001 downwards.
ATACATTCTTCTATTGTTAATTTCATCCCCTCTAATTTTCCTTCAAGCTTTTCCTTGCTATTATTTAACTTTTCTCCTACTTTTTGGTTCAAATTTTCTTCCATTTGTTTAATTTCTTCATGCCTTTCTGCCCTCACTTCATTCTTTATTTCATTCTTACCTTTATTCAATCTTATATAAATTTTATTTATTTGTGTTTGCCATTCTTGCTTATTCTGAAGTTGTACTTCGTTAAATTCTTCTTTTAATTCCTTCATCATCACTTCCATCTTATCTGCTTGGTCTTTTTGTTCTTGTACCTTGTTTGCAGTGCTCTGAATTGCGTCTCGTAACCTACCTTCCCTTTCCTCTGCATCTTTCTTACTTTCCTCTGCCTTTTCCGCAATTGACTGTTGCAACTCCTTTTTCAACTCATCGGTAGTTTTCTTACTTTCCTCTTCAGTCCTTTCAATTACTGCTTGCAACCTTCTTTCTCTCTCCTCAGGCTCCTTCTTTGATTCTGTTGCATCCTTTTTCAACTCTTCTGTAGTTCTTTCTATTGTTGCTTGCAACCTTCTTTCTCTCTCCTCGGCCTCCTTCTTTGATTCTGTTGCATCCTTTTTCAACTCTTCTGTAGTTCTTTCTATTGTTGCTTGCAACCTTCTTTCTCTCTCCTCAGCCTCCTTCTTTGATTCTGTTGCATCCTTTTTCAACTCTTCTGTAGTTCTTTCTATTGTTGCTTGCAACCTTCTTTCTCTCTCCTCGGCCTCCTTCTTTGATTCTGTTGCATCCTTTTTCAACTCTTCTGTAGTTCTTTCTATTGTTGCTTGCAACCTACCTTCCCTTTCCTCAGCTTTCTTCTCTGTCTCGTTCTTACTTGATTGTAAATCTTTCTTTAAATCTAACATAATTGTTTGCATCATTTCCATAAAGTGTTTCATTTCATCTTGTTTTCCTGTTGATTCTTCCTGAATTCTCACCTGATCTCCTTGTACACCTAACTCGTGCTGTGTTTCCTCCATTTCTACTTCAGCATCACTCGTCACTGCTTCCATTTCTTCTTGTCCTTCATCTTTTTCCTCTTCAGTCTTCTTACTTTTTCTTGTAACCCTTTTGTCTGCCATATTTTAGTTTAAACTTTTTAACTTGAACTCAAAACGTATTTACTTTTTATTAAATCTTATCTCACCTTGCAAAACCTTGTATTTTTGTTCAACAATGAATCTTTATCAGAAAACTTTACTTATTATTATTGACTGTTCCTTTATTTGATCTCAATTACCTAATTTTTACTTTCCAAAACGTGATTTATTTTATTTTACCTATCCTGACACTTATGTCGCAATTACTTACTTAATTGTGTTCTAACAAACTGACTAATAATCACACTTTTGCCTCACGTTTTGAGCGACCATTATATTTATGCAATGGATACGTGTGTATGCTTATTTAATTCAAGTATTGAAACTTTAACTTTATTATAAAATTAAATTGAATTTATTTCAAATTACATGAGTACTCTATTTTCTCAGGGTATGGTTCGCCGAAATCTAGTTAGTTATTTGTTGCTGCAATTACTGAATGTCAATTGCTGTCAACTATTATTTTCAAGCAGTGTTTAATGACAACCCCCAATCAATATGACATAAATAAAATCCTTTACAATGGTTTTGACTGTATGATATTTAGATTCAAATTTACATATATCATTTAAAATACTTCTGTCATTAAATTTCAAATTAAATGTCAAACTGATAATCAAACCAATCTGATACCCTTACATTCAAATAGCTTAAATTTCTATAATCTGGGTAAGTACTTTATTTTTATAATGTCTCTTTCTTAATATTAATTAATCACCTTTTATATATTTACATACCTTTAACTTAACCACTTACTTTGCACTGACACTTCCAAACTCCAACAAAAATGCGATACCTTTTGCAGCCCTATAGCTGGCTCCGACCTCTAACCATTGACAGCATCTTCAGCACGCCTAAGTATTTATTGTATCTCCACCATCTAACAATGTATCCATATCTAATTGACAAATTGTATCCTCCACCAGTGATCCCGTTCCAAGTTCATACAATCCGCAACAGACCCAAACTCCTGTACGGCCTCGGACCATCGCCCCTCGCAGCTCACACAGTAGTACCTTCCTGCAATGTACTGGACCTTTGCTACACATCCAATTGGTTCTGCTTTCTTCAATCCCAGTTTTTAATTGTATTTGATATTCCAAAAATCTTGCCTTGGACTATTTATTTCATTTGTAATGTACAACCAACATACCCCTTTACATTTTATTAAAATTCTTCGTTATTTTAATGGGTTTTATTACGTATTTACACAATTACAAAATTTTTATATCCATTTTATATAAAATTTTTCGTAGTTGTTTTTAAGTTATTCTAATAATTATCACAATTTTTTTATTGCTATCCTAGACTACCATTATTCCTGCCTGCTACATGTTATAAATCAATTTGAATGGTGCTCACTTTATAAATTATTACAAATAGAATTTTATTCTGTCATATGCAACATTCAACTTTGTATTTATTGTTAATTTTTGTTACCATTATCAAGTCGTACTCATTTTGAAATAACTTTCTTTTAAAATGTACTTTGAATCTTTGAGTTTCAATTATTATTCAATTAAATAAGCAATCATTATCATAATTTTCCACATCTTATCGTTTCAATATAATTACTGTATTGAACTTTTCATTTTTGATTCATGTAAATAAATAACTGTATTTAATGTAATACATGGCCTCTATATAACATAGCAATACATTTATCCAAATCCCAAAATTATTTTTGGGTTTGAATTATAACCCTATATTTTTTGGCTGCTTTCCCTTTACAACGGAACTTAATATTATTATTAAGTTTAACTTAATATTATTATTAAGTTCCTAGGATAATAAAATTAGCAACGCAAGATGCAGACTTTGAGCAGAGTTTTGTTTATAATTGCATGTGTTTATGTGACATGTGACACTCACAGGTAACACGACTCACGAAAATTAATTCTGGTGACAGGTGGCAAACCAAACGATTTTTTCAAAAATGTAGGAAAATTCGATAAGCAGCGGGAAAAATTAATAAGATAACTCGGAACGTATCGCCTATTAACATTTTCGGCAGGCAACAAGCCGCGGCTGCGCCTAGCCTTGTACTTGCCTACCTCAAATGTTAATAACTCCTTATATTCCTTGTTACTTAAATAGCTATTAACTAACTGGCAAATCGTATCTCCAAACTAAATACGAGAGACTGCTGGGCTATGAAACAAATAAGTTCTACCTTGACAGTAACATGTAACACACCTAAAAGATAGTTTAATTATGTTAGTTTTACAAATAACTATTAGATTATTAACAAGTAAAATTTCTTCAAATAAACATTAAAAAATCTTTGGTTGAATAGCTATGGAAATTTGTTAAATAAATAATCCATGTACAGTAGCAGATAACCTCAAAATTGCAAGTAACACGTATTATAACTAAATGATAATCAAATCGAATATCGTTGTTTGAAACGTATTGTCGACCCTAAATCCTTCTACGTTCAAACATACACCCACTCTAGTCAGTAATAAAGTTTTACTACCTATGATATTGGATCACATTCGGTGATTATGTTATGCTATAATCTTGCAAAATTGATTATCGGACAAGTGCTGTCCCTCAGAGGCTGTTCAATGTCTACTTGAAATGCAGTACTCCAGGTACATCCCGTAGAATACGATCGGAAGTGACATTCCAGGGTAATTGATTGATAACTTAATGGTTCATCCAAATCCAATTAACCAAAGGATATACGGACAGGTGTTATTTCTACGAATACAAAAATGCTTAAAATAGAATATAAATTAGAGTCCATAATTTATGCGTTACCTGCATAACATTTCTTTGAGAAACGTACCTTCAGATTTTTATCATCTAGTATACAAATTCGTATAAAATTCCAACAGCTATATTAAATGACTTAAATGATTGAGTAGTATATGCAACCCATTATAAATATTCCCGAACCTATATATACTAAGTTTCAAATAAACGTTACGCCCATTTAACATACAGGAATTACTTTGGTTTTTATAATATTGTACTAGTTTAGCCTAATAAAGTATATAATAGTTTTTAAATAAAATAATTAATGGCAAGGGATACTACACTTTGTAAATTGTATTAGATTCAATTACGAACCTGCCTGTTAAACTCAGGGCAAATTAAAAGAGTATAATTTATTACCACAAATAAATGGTTTACTGTTCATTCTTATTTTATCTATCCGCAATAAATTCGGGCTTAGCTCCGTAGAACATGAGGCAAACTTGGTTCATGGTGTAGGTTCATAAAATTAAGAAAAACTTTGTATGACAAATAACTCGTTGTATGCCAACAACTCTGGTATTAGGGCAAATGCATAATTTCCATCTAACGTATAGATAACCTCTAAATTTGACTCAGCAACAAAACGATCTGTGGTTACAAGAAACAGCGTAATTGAATATTAAAACACCAAAATGACAAGAAAGCATCAGGTAAATATTAATTCTGTGACGTAGTAACTGTGTGACGTCGGGACCCACGCGCGATCGTTTTTGGTTCTATATCCGCCCCAAACTGAAAAATTCAGCGTCATCTTGCACTTTTAAAGGACGCTAACTGAATTTCTCGACGTTGGACGGATCTGGACCACTGAAACCTGGGGCTTCACCTCGTAGACAGTCTCCACTTGACGAACCTCTCGAATTTTGGGGCTGCAGCAAAAGCTTCCTGTGAAATTCTATCCTAATCGGAGCCCTTTCGGACGCTGGATACCCTTTTCAATAACGCCACGTGGATTATGCACCTGGAATGGCTTGTTGGATGGAGTTTCTACACGTATAGGCTGCTGAAGGTCCTCTCTACACGTAGCAGGCACTATCCTTGCTGGGCGATGCTGCTTACTTCTGGAATTGGGCCCTCGAAGTTACTCGCACTTGGACGAATCTTACTGCTGGCTAAACTGCTTTACTTGGAAAACTATACCCACAGATACCCTGTATACTGGTTAATAACTTTATACACAAATGGTATTAAAAAGGAGTTTTTATTTACAATTTTGTGTGATAAATTGAGGACCTCAATCTGGCCCCACAAACTTTACAGGCTTGTTTAGTTCTTATTAGCAAAAGACTGTCATGCCACTTAACAACTAGATTTTCAATTTTTATAAAAGGAATTAGAATTGATAACATGTTTAACCTTACGGGCTACAGTTTCGATGTCATGCCTTTGCCCAACTACTGCAATTGTCTTTTTCTTGGAATAATGTGACTACACTTTGATCTGCCTTTTGAAGAATTTTGTTTATAATGCACTGATACACTTCGAGTTTCTTTAGCATCTCACTAATTATCTTTCAATCGGTTGCCTTCCATCTTCATTGCTCTTTGCAATAATTATTTCTAAGCACTATTTCGTTTACTTATCAGCTAATTTGCCTTTTGCTGGCATATACACTTTTAATACATAACGCTCATATTCTTTCTGTACTTAACAAATCATTCTGTATTATTTTATTCGCATTCTGTCTGATATTAGTAAGCAAAACTCCATCAGTTACAAATTAAGTTGCATTAACCCTTCCGAACATTAATTATATCTGAAACACTGAACGTAATCCTTCTTAACCTGCTTTATGTCATGCTAACCTTTATCCCTCACATTATTAGTTATTGCTGCTTACATCAAGTGCACTTATTAAAGTAAAGTACTGATTATCTACCTTATTCATTTAGTTAATTGGGCAATCAGAATTTCTATGGACAATGAACCATTACAATATATTGTTTATGAAGTCAAACAAGATAATTGATTTAAGTTTTGGTTAAAAGAAGAGTTTTATATTTTAATAGCCTGTTGCATCGCCCGGCATCTTATACATTCCTTTGCCCTTCTAGTCATGCTGCGAATAAGGTCTTCAAGTAAATCTTGCGATGATTTAAATATTACAAGCAACTTGGAGATCACGTCTTAACTCTGCGAGCGTTCCTGGAGGTTCTGGTAAAGTAGATATCTTTCGTCGCATCATGTCCCAGACTTGTTCAATGGACGACAAATCTGGAGATCTAGCGGGCCACGGAGAAGGTTCATGTTAGCATTTCCAAAAAAAGTTATTGCTCGATTTGCAATGTACGGCCTTGCATTATCCTGCTGGAAAATACTATTTTACATTCCCTCCAGTAAAAGAATTACAACCGGCTCCAACCCTTCATTTATGTATCGGTTGGTATTTAACGCTCGCCCATCGAAAACTAGAGGGGATTTACTTCTCAACCATATCGTACCCCAAGCCATAAACCCTTAAGTTTGTGCTGAATGCCGGGAAACAGCAAATCCATGTTTCATTCTTCACCCCTAGATTGTCTTACCCTTCGTCGACCATCAGACATCCCCAAACATAATCTCAACTGATCACTGAAGACAATACGAGCCCACTCGGTGAATTGTTTCGCTGCACCATTCGAGTCTGGCGTTGTGTACTGGGGTTAGGGATAACCACCACATTGAACGGTAAGATCACAGTTGAAATTATCATATCAGTCGATAAACCGTGCTCATTGGCACAGCACGTGGGAAATTTGCTATTCAGAGTGTTACAAGTAATCGTGTGGTTGCGTGCCGGTCGCTAGTTGTAGCAAGCCGTTTTCGCACTCGCTGGTTACCCTTGAGCGTCCACTACCTTGCCGACGGCTGGTACTGCTTTCTTCACTCCAAGCCCTCCAACAGCAGATGATTGTGAAAGGTGGTCAACTAAGTCGGCTAGAGATCTTCCGAAAGAATAATTCTGCCATTCACATGCGAACAATTCTACCTCTTTCAAAATATTTTAATTGGTGGAAATCGACACGATGACGCACCCGATGCATTATTGTGTAATAACTAATAAAATGTACCTTGGTACATTTTTTTGTCGTTCCTCGCATAAAATAGATATTTTGATATGAACTATTTGGCTAAATGAGCTTGAGCACACCTGTAAATGTAATCATAAGTTTCCTACGATCACCTAATGCTAATCAAAATCGCATGTCATACGTGTTACATACAGCAAGTGAGGTTAAAAGTACCCTTCTACGAAGATTTACTTGTATTACCCCAATTTTATTAGTGTGCATGTTGTGGGATCATTAAAATAATCTTTGAAACCTCTTTGTAGCGTTCTTATGTACGTGCTATTTGCTTTGGGTAATTCGCCACACTAACAATATTAAAATATTAAATTCTTGGTAACATATCGTAAGCAATATAGTGGTGTGAGCAAAATTTTCTTCCAAAAGATAGCAGTTCAGTAAAAACCTCGTCGACACGGCATGGACTTTTTATTGTCCATTCAATATACTTTCCGACTGACCTACCCCAACACTTATTAATAGTAGGTAGTTAAGTTTCACATAACATGTTGTACTACAAGAATAAATGTGTGATTCTACAATTAAATATTTTTCTATTAACTTAATTTTATCCATTCAGTAACATATTTTCTATATATCGCAGATTCGTTTGGAATGACTACCTGTTTTCTATGGGAATCCAATTTAGATTAGTAATGACTTTGAAAGACAATGATTTGCCCGTAAGGAAAACATTACACTTTTGTAAAAGATGTCAATTATAAGGCGTAGACTGAAAACTCACATTTATTTTATTTTTGACACAGTTGAGTCGTCCCATTTTACATCTGCTAATCATCTTGCTCTACTTTTCGCTGACAATTTATTTTTATAATGCAGAATTTCTGAAACAGTAAAAGAGGCTTTACTCGATTTGCTGTCACTGAGTATTTATATTGTACTTATTGTACACTTATCACATCCATACCATTTGTTACACTAAAGCAGTGATACTAACCCTAATTAGATGTTCTTTTATCGTAAGTAAAGACGTTGTATGCCCACAACGAATATATTGGATCAAGATTTAGTCGCATATTTGGAATAACCTAACGCGATCGATGTGTCAAAAAAGCGGCAGTTATTCCAATAAGAAATTGACTATAAATGTACCGCCTGTTGGGACATTAATGCATATGGAGCATATGCCAAAGGGTACCTAAGTTTTACATAGAAAATTTAATTAGGGCAGTGGTGTATGCATATAAAAAAATCAAAAAATTATAATTAGATACAATCACGTGAATTTCAATATCTGCCAGTGTTTTGTTTCGTCCGTCCGTCCGTCCATCCCTCAGTCCGTTGGTCCGTCTGTCCGTCAGCCTGTGTGCCTGTTGCCGGTATCTTGACGAAAAGGGGCATTTTTGAACCCAACATATACCGGGTGGCCACCTTAAAACCTGCATTATTTGTTTTTTCTTTTATATTTTCAGAATTGTTACTTTCCAAACCTCCACTTGTGAGGAAAGTTTGTGTAAAACCCTTTACAGATTTTTTTTAATTATGGGATCCTTTTCATTGTATACGAAAGCGGTAGATAAGATAATGAGCTTTACCTGCAGAGAGGCACTACTTCCTTATTTCGTACCTGTCGGGTTTATTTTTTAAGGACACCTTGAATCTGCCCCGAAATGCAACAGGTTGCATATTTACCGCAACTGTAATTTGGTTGACAAGTATGAACACATTGAAAATATCCTATGTGGCAGCGACTTTGTCATAGTTTTGGTCGTATATTATTATTATGGGAACAAAAGACACACAATAAGAAACTCAATCAGTTGAAATACATTGTGAAGCTAAATATATCACATCTCGTACTATCTCTTGTAAATACAGATTTTATGTGTTTAATGTTCGATTTAAAAACTTGTTACGTTCATTTTGTGGTTATCATATATTTTTAGTTTATTTGCTAACGTTAACCCCAGTGTTCTACCTCACCTTACTTTTTGCTAAAAGCGACAAATTGCTAAGTAAATTTAAAAGGGTATAGGTGGTTTTATATGTTCACATTTAGGTATTGCATTTTGCTTGGTATATCTCTCCGATATTTGATATATTTGGTTTTATTTTCATTTGCTTGTAATCCTGCTTCGTTTGCAGCTGTATACAAGTGTCTAAATGCGTTTAAGAGTCTCTTTTCCGTTCGAGTTATTATGGCCATATCGTCAGCGCAAGCACATATTTGTGCAGTCTTAGTATTTATGGTTCCTTGTTCTTTGATCTGTTTTAATACGCTCTCTAGTATGAGGTTGAATAACATTTATGTTAAAACTGTCTGTTATTCCTGCTGATGTTCTTAATATTTCATTGGTATTTTTCAATGTCGCCTGAATCATTGTTGGTTTCTTGGGAGTTTTTAACCTGGTCGTGTCTTCTCTCCCACTTTTGCAGTTTTTTCCGGACTTTCCTTTATCCATCCTAATCATTGAATCTGTCCAGACATAGACTTCAACCTCCCTTATTTCCATGGTTGAGATGATACTTTTTTTACAATTTGGCAAATAGTCCTGCAGCACATAATTCTAACTTTGGCAACGTCTTCTTCATCTTGAAGGGTGCCACTTTCGATGATGGTAGAGAAATCTTCATGTAAATTGCAGCTCCTTACGCTTTTTCTGAAGAATCGCAGAACCTATGTACTTCAATGTAGACGTGCTCTTCATAATTTGTTCATCTTGGAATCCGCACGTCTTCTAAGCTCGGTAGTTCTTCTCTATTTTTCTGCGATGTCTATTGGTAACTCAGTGCCCCATGAGTACTGTCCTACCCATAACTGCTGTATTAATAGTTTGGCTGTTAAGATTATTGGTGCCAGTAAGCCTAATGTATGTAAAATTTCATATTGGGGTTTTTGGGTACTTCTACTGCCCCAGATGTGATCCATCCTACTGCGCGTTTTGCCTCATTATCCCGGTTGTTGTCTTCTTTACTCCTTCATGGAGTATATCCTTATATAAATCTGCTCCTATGAGGATTTCTATTGGACCTGGCGTGTTGTATGTTGGATTGCCTAGTAGGTAGTGTTCACATGCATCCTTTTCCTCGTGGTTGATTGCGTTTCTTGGCAATGTAAATTTTGATAGTATTAGTAGATCCCCGACAAATCTAAAATTGCTTGAGAATCTAGGTTTCATCTTCACTTCAATTTTTCCTTTGGATTTCCCAGTATCGCTTCTTCCCAACCCTACAATATCTGCTTGAATTCTTACCCTTAGTATTGCTAATAACTTAACTGCTGCTCCAGTTATAAATGGTGCTTGTGACCCTGGATCGACTAATGCCCTCAGGATTTCATAGTATCCGTCGGCTGTCTTGCCTTTTATGGATTCTGTGGCTAGGAGGACTTCTTTATGGTTGGGTTGTTTGGTTTTTCTGCTGACTAGGCCACTAACTTCTTCCACATTTCTTTGTTCATTGTGGTGCAATTTGTCATATGTATTACATACTGGCATTGTAGCATTTCTCGTACTCGTTGTGACCTAAGCATTTGATACACACTCGATGACTCGGCTTATTGTGTTGTACCGATTGTCATTGTTCATTGCTAAGAATTTTGGGCACTGGTCAATCTTGAGGTTATTGTTACAGATTCGATATCTTACGATACTTGCCTATAGCTCCTTACAGGCCATGCATTTTTCGATGAATCTGCTGATTTTGCTGCCCTTAAAATTTCCACTTTCCTCTTGGATTCCTGAATAGCTTCTAGTGATCGGAATGTTTTTTTCTAAAAACTTCAGCATTTCTTCCAGATCCAGGATGTCTCGACAGTTAGTCAACGATTATTCATACAGCGTTTTGTTTTCTTATCCAATTTCTATGTCAGTAAATGTGCGATTATAGGTCCCCACATCTTAGTGTCTACGCCCATGTTGAATATGGCGCGTAAACTTTCCATTAATGTATCATGAAGCTGCTTCAGACTCTCTGCTAATTCATAGTTTAAATTGGGCAACTCAAATATGTTCCAGAAATTTGGAGAACACAATTCTCTTCTTATTGTACCGGTTTATCAATAGGTCCCATGCGGTCTCGTAATTGGCATCAGATGCGTCCAGATGTTTGATTAATTTATCGCCTCGGAATTACGTTTTTAGGTACTGCATTTTCTCCACATTCCCCAGCGTGTAGTTGTTATGAATGAGTCGTCCAAAGATGTCGTGAAATGTTACTTCCTACAAAGATTGGTATAATCTTTGGTAGTGGGATGAAGGATTCCTCTCGTATTCGATGTTGTTCATATTTCGGAATGCTACCTATTTTTATTGAATATTTGAGTTATTACCTAGTTGTAGCGCTCTTGAATATGTTTGTAAACTTCGTCAATGCAATAATCCTTAGTGAATTCTTGTTCATATTCAAGGATTTCCCCATATTTTGTTGGTTTCATGCTCATAGAACAGTTTTGTCTAGACCTGTTTCAATGCTAACATTGCATCTTCAAGTACCTCGTTAAATAATCGCATTTTAATTTGTTGTTTTTAAGTCTGCCTTCTGGTTGGGCGAGGGTTTCCATTTTATTAGTTTCTAGGCCAACTAAGATACGGGAAGCTGACTTTATCGTCATAGATAACGAACCCTAAAACAAGTAAAAATATGGCAAAACAAAAACATTATTTGTGTTTGTACCCCGCATTTAAGTAAACTTGAAAATCGTAATACACGTGTATGTGGGTGTGTAAACTCCAGAAGTGCCCGTTGATTTGTGTCTCCTTAAAAACCTGCAATTCCTTAGGCTTATAACTTTTTGCATTTTGCTTCAGATATGAAATTTATTTGAAGTATTTCGAAATATTCACATTGTTGTTAGCTTATAATGTACTTCTAATCATAGAACAGAATCATAGAATAATTTGATGGCTTCATGTATTGTGCCAGTTCTGAAAAACATGCCAATAGCACTGTCTCCGAGAAGAAACTGGATTTCATTTTTGCCTTCCAGTCCTTTGAGTACGCATTGTCGTAAATTTTTCGTGATTTACTTGACAATAATTTTAATGATAATTCTTTTGCTGCTTCTATTAAATCCGGTGGGGTACTAGAGTACTCAAAATTGCTGTCCATTATTGCGCTTATTGAAGCGAAAATGAATTCACAAAGGATTATGGTCATAGATTTACGTTTATTTTATATTTAAATTGACAGTTATTTGATTATTAATGTTTTGTTGCCAACTCAACGTCAGTTGCCGCTACTACAACCTCCTATTTTAAGGATTCATATGCCACATCTCTCAATTTGCCTATTTTATCACATTTATCAATATATTACAGCGGTTATTTTCCCATCACAGAAAAAGATGTGTGTATTATAATATGGTGGAAAAAGTAACAGTTTAGCTCTAGGTGTGTTTGTCTCCCTTCGCTTCGCGTCGGGAAACAAACCACACTACGAGCTAAAATCTATTACTTTGTTCCATATATTGTAACGTTTCAACCCCTTACTACGGGCGTCAAAGATTTATACCTTGGGTTAAGCTAAAATCGGAGAAATACGTTCACTCAAATATATATGAGATTAGGAAAAACACCAGATAACTACCAAAAATATATTATGTTTAGCTAGTTACAAAATAAGCATTAATTCAAAGTAAATCTGAATTGTACATTATTTAAAATTAACATATGCCGCTGGAACTGTGTTTCTGGTTTTTCGGTTAAAACTGCAATCCAATGCACCGGCGAGTTCTGCAGACCCCTTTTTTTATTCGGCAGGTACAATCGGCGACAACTTCGGATGTGGGCATAAGTAGATATTTCAGCCCGTAGGTCGGATATTCCTCAGCGTTTGACCTTCGGCTCAGCTGTTGTTTTGGTGTACGGTGCTGCAATTATCCATTAAATTTAACAACTTTAAGGGTTACCTGAGGGGTTGATGGTGCCTTACAGGGATTCTGAGTTGGTCTTGAAGCGATCGCGGTGGCAAACTTTGCAGATGGAATTTGTTCACTTTTAGCCGGGAAGATTGATTTGACATCTCGCCGGTGGTGAATTCGTGGAAAACGAGCTCGATCTTCGGACACCAGGAAGTCGATTTTAAACGTCTAAAACGGACCCTCCAGGTGAGTTTACGACGGGCGGCTATTGGGCTGTAGCCGTTCGCAAGCGGTACAGAGGATGCGATCCCTACGGGTCCTATTATTAGTGAATTTAGGTTATGTGGTGTTTTAAACACCTCGGTGAAGTGTTTCTGGAGCGCCGGGATTTGCGTTTATTAATTAGACGGTTGGAAATTAACTTTAAGCTGTTAGCCCTGCAAAAGAGTACAGCAAGTCAAGCTAGATTTCCTAAGAAAATACAACAATCAAGGTAAAATCTAATTCTAGCGGCTTTGCTTTTACGGGTACGGCACGGAAAGTTTCAACTACTTGGGCTGACAGTACAACACATTATTTCCCATGAAGCCTGGACTGCTAAGGGTTGGAGGTCTACTCCGTTAGACAGTACAGCAAAACCGGAGGACCCAGGTAGGAAAGGAGAGGAATAGTTGAGAGGATAAATCTCAAGTTGGGGACTGGACAGGACAAGTAATCTCAAGTTGGGATAGACTCAAGTGACTTCAACTGGCAATGTAATCTTTTTTTATACTTTTTCTGCCGCGTTATCGGGGTATTTGTCCTAGCTTCCACTGGAGAGGGAAACGACGCCGTCGTCCATACACCGCGACTACGCGTATAGCGCGTGTCTTTGCGTTATCGTAAACCGCGCGCTGGCTAGATGTAACGCTCGATAAGGCGATGTACATATTTAAATACATAACTATTTTTTTTAGTTAGGTGGATTTTATTTTAATTTCACCTCGTGTCATATTTTAATTTCCCAAAGCTTCGGCCCCATTGGTAATTTTTTGAGTTTGTATAATGTATTTCCTATAAGGAGCTGATTTATATTACAGAAATTAATCATTCGTTCTCCAATGTTATTTCTTTCTCCTTTTAAAAATGAGATTCTTAGTGTTTTATATATTTAATATTATTTAATTATGGGATTATTTCGACTTCTTAGATTTGTAGAAAGAATTTTATTGAAGGTCCACACATAGGTTCTTTGTTATGGCGTTGTTAAAAGTAAATACTTACACCTTCGAAATGCTGCAACAATTTTAGTGTTTTAGGTATTTAATAAACAAATAAATTTTGGAAGTGTTTGAATCTTATTCAAGCTTTTAATGCGTTATGAAATCATAATTTTTAATTATTGATTACAAAGACAAATCGGCTACAGATCAGTGTTTATGGTACAAGCTAAGACGCGCAGTTGAAAATCCACAGCCTCCATTTTCCAAAATTTATTTCATGCACTGCGCAAAAAAATATTGATGGCATTCGGGGGGTCAGCGGTTTTCAAGGGAATCGTTTTCAAGTTTTAGTCAACGGTTGACTGTGAAGTGAACGTTCAGAATTCTTAAGCACTACAATCTAAGCTAAGTTTGTCTCTTGGTTCTCCCTCATCTGCGTCTGTGGACATGTCATCTTGTCCGTTTTTACGACGCAACTGCAGGTATGTTTGCGTCGCTTAATGAGCACGCGTCGCTCGCTATTTACAATAGATATCGAATTGGAGAGGCGCAAATCTATTTACGGTGTTTGCGCCGCTAAATAACGGGAGCAACTGTACAAATAGCGGCGAAAAGCGCCGGATCCGCGCAGGGCTGCAAAAAATTCATAAAGGAATCCGGCGATGCAGCGGAGAAAGCCCGCGACACAAATGGCACATACAAAGCGAAAAACATAAAAATATAAACCCGTACGTTTCTTAAGAGCTACAAATGATTTGAACTCTTTTTTCATTTCTGTGCCAGTGAAATATGCTCGGCGTGTGAGGGCCTCGCTAACAAATTGTTCTCGATTTGAGAGGGCAAGAAAATGAATAATAAAATACCAAGAATATGACCCTCTTCTGTTTCGCTCGGCCCTCGAATTCATATTTGTGGATTGTGCATGCCTCCGGGCTGCACCTTTCTCCAAGTCCGAGCGCCTTTTTATTGCGACTTGCTCTGCACAACCCCCATTGTTATCAGCTGGAACGCTAACTTAATTTCGAGACTGCATCGAGTTAAATTGGTATATAATGAGCACGTAACAAATGACAACCAAATACAAGCGAACACTCTAGATAACTTTGTTCTACAAAACGCTATCGCCCAAATCGCCTCTATTATGTATTTGATTACTTCGTAATCTAACTTATTTGAGTTATATCCTAGGTAGTTTCTACGAAAAAAGGGCCCCAATCTAAACTGCCCTATTATGTAGCAGCAGAAGCAAAAGTTGTTTTCATTAACTTTCTCATAGACCCTATTTTTTTATATAAAATGGCTGCAGCCCCACGTACTTATTCAAAATACTTCGAACTTTTACAAACTCATTATGATTGCTAAGAACTAAGGTATAGCAAATAACATAAATGTTGTAATTTTTTTCTAGAAATTATAATCCCATCTTAATACACTGAATAACAATACCGCAGACATTTCCACTGTTGAATTTTTATGGCAACTTAATCTGCTCTTCGAGGATTCTATTTTTGCAAACCTTTTTGTGAAACGATTAAAATGTTGTATTCTCACTGAAATTGAGAAATATTTAAATGTAATAAAAGAGAAGGAAAAAAAGAAATATATTTTAAGAATACGCCTTCTGACTGGCTGGCACATTCAAATCGTTACAGAGCCAAGCCTTTATACTGTTCTCAAGAAGAAATTTATTTAAACAGAAAAAATTTACTTACAAGCAACCACATAAAATCAACCTCGTCTTAAAGAACCTGGCATGAAGGTAGAAGAAAAACAAATGTTAACCTCTTCGATTGCTCACCGCTATTCGACAACAATTACTTTGTTTAAGGCTCTCGCAGTTACTGAAATTGTTAAACTAACATATCGTCTTAGACTGCGTTGTCTTTCTAAATAAACATCCAACATTTCACACCTCATGAACCCAATTTTTTTAATACATAATTATGGTCTTTGGTGGCTCATAAACCCTTATTAGCCACCCACGTTCTGGTCCTTGTTGTTCAAATGACTTATGTACACGGATTTTGCTGTTTGTATATCAACAAATGTATTGACTTTAAGACATGTATTAAAACAATCTGAAAATACGAAAGCGAGCCGAAAGAAATTAATTTTAGCTCCTACAATAATTTACGTACGATATAGCGTCGAACTACTCCCAGGCACGTTGCAAAACACATAAACAGCGTAAAACCCAACGCTTAAACAACTATCTTTAAAAACGCAATCGTCATAAAAGTCTAAAGACTGTCTGGACAGAAGCCAGTACTGTTCATATTCGCATGCATTAAGCCCCCACAACTGACGTAGGTAAACACATTCCTTAAGCGCGATTCTCACACCGCTATGGCGATTGCTTATAGCATTAAACTGCAAACATTTTTCCTGGAAGCAGACCGAAGGCTTGGTGAATCACCTATGGGTTTGGCCCTGGGTTGCGTCATCCATACCTTGGATGGCACCATGAGTGGAAATTTCCACTGAAAGCTGCTAAAAGTTTCGTACTCTTGCTTAGCGTATACACGATGGCTGACGTCACGAAATCCTTGAAATCCGTTTCAATTGCGTTTTTATGTACGGCGTTAATTGCTGTACTCACCGATATACGCGAAAATACATTGCTGTACTCCCAACCGGTTTTTTGACACTCGCCGCTTTGACGTTTCCGGAAGACAATTTCGCACCGTTCATTCGGAAACGCACCCCTTGTTAGGACCAAAGGCCGCGAGCTATATATCGCAACATGCACAATAGTATATTGTATGTTAAGAGCTGAAAGTACATCCTTGCCGCTTGCACATGAAACTAGCAATCACACAAAAGCGGCAAGAGCACTTTTAGCTCGAAATATGCATAATATCTTATCGACGACTGTGCATATTATTAAAGCGAAAATAATCATATCATTTCAGTGTATTAAAAATGTCAATTGACAATAAATTTAAAATTACTCGCGTAGTCTATGACATGTGACGCAATTATTTAAACAAATGACAAGGACTGTCAAGGAAACATCCTGTCATGGCTAATTATTTTGCTCACGCGAAAACCCAAACGCTTTGCTAGCGGAAAAATGCTGAACACGCTGGCTCAGCGGCGAATTTTAACGTGGCAACAAAATTTACTTTCGATGTCAGTCGTAGGAAAAAATTAGCTTCACAATTTTGTCACACCACAGGATCGCCTCCACGCACTTTCGATTACATTAATTACACATTTAAACTTAATTAATATTAAAAAAAACTTTTAAAATTACAAGTTGGCTATATCTTTAAGTATGAAAATGAACACTACATGCAAGGAATACCAAGGCCCATTTCAAAGTCGGCGTGACGATATTTATAGCCGCTCGTGCCAAACATGCAGAACGGAGTCGTGCTGATTGGTTGTTCGAGTTCATTGCACATAATCGGTAGCACAAGACGACTAAAGCCACGTGACTATGATGTTTTAGATGATGCATGACAAGCGTACAAGTTTTACTTAGACTAAAACCCTGTTTACATTATTTGGTTGTTTTTCTATTTCTATAGCTTCACTTATCATTCGTGAAAAATATTGAGGTACTCTGGCAATTACTCTAACGTGCTCAAATTTTAAAATGTGTTCATTTGTAAATACATGTAGGCCTGACTGATTCAGTAATGCTTTTATGTTTGGAATCACTTTTATATTCTTAAAGTTGAAGATCAATGCTAAATTAGCCTGTCCTGTAACTAGAGCTCTGAAAGCATGGAATGTTATATAGGTATACCAGCTGTATTTTAACGTTTTTGACCTGAAAGCGTTTTAAAAATAGATCTAATACCTGGTATCCATGTGACCAGATGACGAAACTATCGTCTACATAACTAAACATTTCGGTTTTAATTGCTGTAGATATTTACTTTAAAATTCCTTTATGTAAATATTTACGATCACAGGTGATAGTGGTAAACGCATATCCGCTTCTTTAACCTGTTCAAATACATTGTTATTCCAACTGGCGTTTCAAGGATATTTCAACAACCTCTACTTCGTCTGCAAGCAATATACTTGTACTATATTTTGCAGTACTGACTATCGAAAGACACATAGTTTCCATAAGCTTATACTCTATATCACCTTTAAGTTAGAGATAACGAGAAAGCAGTACATTTTTTTTTGTAATTAAGCTGAGATTTGTCACCAAGTGCCTTATGGAATAAAAAGTCTTCTATGCTGTTACATGCTAAGCTCGTACCTTCTACCTTTTGGTTTCTGTAAAGAGAACAGTGTAAGCCATAAACACAAGTAATTATCTTGCCATACGGCACTCGCTTCAATGCACAATCTTTTTCTGCTTAATTTTCCTCTCTAATTTTTTCCTTCGTTTGTAATTATTTTATCTTCACCTCTGTTGCGACAACCCCGGTAAGAAACCGGAATTTTCAAAGAGATAAACTCACTAAAATCAAATAATATTGTAGATGTATTCACAATTTTCCATTTTTAACATTTTTATGCTGTTTTATTCCAATCACTACTCCATCTACGAACATTACCCTCATGTTCAGCTGTAATTCTCGATTTGTTGGGGAAATATTATTTCATTTTATTCAGTATAGGTCGTTACGGGGGAATTAAAAGATTACGACGATATTAATCAGCGAACGGTTTCACTGAAGTCCAAACGATCATAAACCCACAATGTCATACAACCTTGCAACAATAAATTACTCCGGCCAGCTAACAGTCGAGACAAAAAGGCGGATCGACTCGAATAATCGAATAATAGTGAAACAATGAAGCACGTGCACTAGCTCAAAACGCTGAAAAGGAATGCTAATTTAAATACCAGGGCGCCACGTAATCCGTATTTGAGAATTGAAACAATTGTTAGTCTACTCATACCATAGAACGTATATCAACAAACCTTGCCGACAGATAATGCATCGGCAGATTATGCAGATAAGAGACTTACCTTTAACACGTCACCTGAAATACCTATTAATTCTGGTTTTGCTCACTTTTGAACACTTTCTGCAAGTTGCTTTACAGACAAATTTAATGGGAGCGCAACAGTAAAATTATTTAAGTCAATATATTGAACACAGACAAAATACAGGGATAAAGGCGCTTCTACACGTAAAACTTCCAAATAATCTCCACCCTAAACAACGTCATTGTTTACAGTCTTAATTCAAAATTTCTGGGTGCACCAGTAATTCTTGCCTTAATTATTCAACAAGTTTGCAGCCCGGAGAGTGTTCCTTAATTTAACTATGTTTTTCGTAATAATTCAAGATACGATAAGTATTAATCGTTTGACTTCAAATCTACCTAGTACGTGCTTACTGACATAGATGCAATATATATTTAAAATTCATCTCACAATATTCGAACTCAGTCTATTGAAATCTGACAGAGCACCTTCTAAGTACTATTGTTATTTACGAAATAAATACATTGCTTACCTGACGAGCGGCTTCCAGTTCATCTACTAGACGGGAGGTAATCGCTATCTATTTGTTGGCCTGCTCGACGTGAAGACGAGAAACTGCGTTTTGAAAGGAATTCAGCGGTGATTGCTTACTCGGTGGGAACGGCTGGATGACGACGAAAATGCCTTCCACCAAATCCACACTCATAGAGTCGGAAGGAAATTGGGGTCGAAAATAGTCAAGAATTTACTTAATGGACTTGCAGCTTGTCGAAATACACACAAACAGCAGAACATGATTTGTAATACGATGGGGAAATAATTAACATATCCGCCACTAACCTATTTTGCGATAACACCCCAGATAAATATAACATTCCCTCGCGTATGGCTACCCTTATGAAAAACGCCAGCATACCCGACGTGCGTCTGCTTCCCCCAAGTGTCAGGACCTATTTCATTTTAAGTGCCGCCGCTCATCCCTAAAGCGTGCGCAGCCCCCACTTAAAGCGAAGCAAAGCTATGTGTATAGAAAATAAATCCACCACGGAGGTCATAAAAATAAGAAGCTCCACCACGGTCGTTTTAGAAATTTAAATATCATAACCAGGCATTCTTCAACAGTTAGTTGACATTTCGACTGTTGACTGTATTAAATGCATTCAATTCTAAGTTGCAGTTGCAGTTAAACATGTTTAGAATTAGTTCTTGGAACAATAACGTAGTTCATCAGTTGCACACCTTAATGATTTTACTATTTTTTTTATTTTATTCCGCACTCCGCCAACAGCCGTTAGGCCAATTATAGGCGTCACTGTACATTTTATGGGGACTTCCAACCCCACTAACGACTGTCATGATGTTATTACGACAACCGGGACCAACTTTTTTCCGTGGCAGCCGTACCACGAGGTGCCGGGAGAAGCAACCGTGGAACTCCCATCCAAGTTCTGACCAGAGACAGCGTTGCTTAACTCTGCTGATCGAACGTGGACGTTTGTTCAAGCTAAACCACCCGGGACCTATTCATTTTAAATTCTAATACCTTTGCTGTTACATTGTGCATGTGCTGGTTCGTTATTTGAGGTTGATACACTGTAGCCTTGCTTAATTCGTTTTCCGATTTTAACTTTGCGATTTTCTACAAACACTGAATTCCATTTGTATACATTATAAAGTTTTAGTATCTACCAACCACGTATATATTTTTACGTATATGTAGAGAATAAAAACTATTCAAAAATTCTTTCTATTAGTATTATCATAACTTCTAAAAATACTTTTGGTGCAAAATACTATGTAATAAACATATTAGTCCAAACGCCAGGGACTTTGACATGTCAAAAAAACCCAAGGTGATGATATTTTGCACATAAGTAGTTTTTTGGTTGTACTTTAAGAAAAAAAATGTTCTGCACTCGAGCGACTATTGAAAAGGTGGAAAGAGCACGGAGAAAATCGGAAAATTGGAATTTCGCTAATATCTTGGAACACAGTGAAAATTTTTATATAGTATGTCTAACAAAAATTGTAGAGCGCAACTCTGTAAAAAAGGTCTCTTCAACTTTTATTGCCGGTTTTGATATTTCTTTTATAATCATCACTTACACTACCATTAATCTTTAGTAAATATCATAAAGTAAGTTAATAGCGAAAGCTTCTGAGAGAAGATGAAAATAAAATCTCCACAATACGGCACTTGCAATTGGAAGCTGCACTGAAAGAATTGGCCAAATCCGTTTAGGGATGTGAATTCAACTTCGACGCCATCCGCTCCAGGGATATGATTATGTGAAAACCTTAACTGCGTCAGTTTTTTATTAACCGTAAATCATTAAATATTAACCACGCTCACTTTAAGAACTCGCGAGATTGAGGGTTTAAAGAGACAGCACAAAGCTCCTCCATCAACAATAATTGATTTTCCCGCAGCATCTTACTCCCGAGAGGGCTTTTTAGATGTACTGTATAGCATTAAAATGACAAACACTCGTTTTATTTGCACCTGCATAGTGCGCCGCACAAGGTATTTCCCCGCTTGTCAATATATTACCGGCTAAATCACTCCGCTGCGTCTCTTGCGCTTTCTGCATCTGTCCGTTCTCGGCGGAATTCGCGTTACCGGAAGTGCAACCAAATGGTTATGCAGGGAGAACGCTTCTATTACTAGGAGGGAGCTATTATGATATTTTTAAGTGGCATTATTAGTAGATTTTTTTATATTAAAATACATAGATGAGATCTAAGGATCTTTTAGGTCAACGGCTTTTTAAATTATTTTTTCCAGTTATTTCCTTTCTTGAATTATCTCATTCCACTCCCCAATTCCAAATTTTCTAGAATTTCCGTGTTGCACCTCAACTTTGCCCTTCCACGTCCTTTATTTCCCGCAATATCCAATCATAACACTGTTTGGTATTATTTCCACTAACATCCTCATTAAATGACCCAGCCATTTGAAACGTTATGTTGTTCTCGATATCACTTTTCCACTGATCACTTTTTTAAAGCTTACGTATTTTTCCCCATTTCCTTCCCACTCTCTGGTTTTTTAGAAAGTACGGTTTTCAAATACAGAACTACGCTGCTTCAAATTGATACTGTTCATTTTAATTTACATTTACTTCCAGGTTAGATGTTCTTTACTGCCCACATCTTGTATCTTTTGTTGGTTAGTTACAACATCCCTTTTCGTTCGGGTTACTATCGTCACGACATCTGCTAGGTCAGATACTGATTATACTTGTTAATGATTAATCCTTGTCTGTGAATGTTAGCATCGCGCACTATTTTTTTCATTGTAACATTGCACAAAATGAATATCTTCATGAAAGAAGCTCATCTTGACTTAATCAATTTCTTATCTCAAGTTTTCTTGTATTGCTTATTAGCTCTGTTTGATATTCACGTATGCGTGTCTGAAATCTATGCAAAAATTGTGTTCGCAGCTTGAGACTTGCATTTCTTTTAGTGTACATATTTGATCGAATACGGATCTACCTTGACGTAATCCAAACTGATACTCTCGCATCTTTTCTCTATTTTATACGTCTTCAAGAAATTCACCAATACTCTCATATAACTTTCACCTCTATGTATGAGCATTTCCGTTTGTGGCAGTTCCTCATTTATTTAATTCCCATTCTCGTTTGGTTCTTCATCTACGGTTTCTAGACCGAGATATTTGTTCCCCATTCCACTACTCGGAGTTTTCTTCAAATATTCTACACACTATTCCTTAATCTATTTTCTGCGTGTTGTTCTAGTTTTGTATCTTTTTACTGGTCTAATTCTTAATTTTACTGTTTCTCTTCAACGTCTTTTACATTTTCTTCTGTATTCCATGTAGTTTCCATTCTACAAAGATCTACCCTGCTACATCTTTTTTATTACTTCGGCAAAACCTGTCAGAAAGTATTGTTTTCAACCCAGGTCATCTTTACAAATTCACAATTTTTGTTGCAAACGCTCAATCAATCGCGACTAGTTCATAATTATATGAACGGTCTGATGAAACTGCAAAACTTTTGTGAAGAAAGTAACCACTTTAGAGTTAAAGGAAAGTCAAAAAATTAATAAAGAACGAATTGTTCGGGATGGCTGTAAACTGTACTCGAGAACGACATATCCTATCAAGATGATATTTGCGCCATTTTTTATGGAATGTTAATGCAAAGAAGTGAAAAGCTTTTTCTTTGTATGTATTTGTCGATTTGTACTCTCGGTACCAATAATAGACGTTATGCAATTACCTAACTGCGCTGTCAGATTGTTGCAGTGGCAACACTCATGGACTGTCAAACCTGAGGTTGCGAGTACAAACATCGGTCCGGGAAAGATTTTTTTTTAATTATTAAAAGCTTCGAATATAAATTTCTTCCTTTTCTCACCTTTAAAACTGTAATATCAGCGCTGTCTGTCCCATTCGTAGGTACTCCCTACTAACGCTATTGATAAATTGCCGACTTGATTTTAAACCTATTTCGTCTATTTAAGCTTCGCAATTATTAGTTCTCCTCTCCTTTACGAACTCTCTATTGCCGAAGTTGTCACACATGTCCCGCAACCGCGCAATAACATAATATGATAACAGCCATATAACATTGAAAGCACCACTTCAAGGGATTACAAAGACCGAATACGCTCTATTAAAAAATAAGTACTGACTTATATTGTTCTTTTTGCATTTATCATCCCTTCACTACCCTCTTATCACATTGTTACTGTTTCTTCTATGGTTTTACTGTTTCCTCTATACTTGGGTGATTGGTATGTACTATAAACTTCTTCTCCGTTTCGTTTGCATACTTTTCTTTTCTTTTTTTTAGTTATAAATTTTCTGTACTGTAGTATCTATACCGATTGCTCTCTTTTTCGCTATTAATTGGAACTTTCTAAACTATACGAATGCTCACCACAAAATGATGTGACTTTGTATGGTTCTAGGTAAATTGCTCGAATGGAATTGCTCGAAAACGAATTGCTCGAAATCAGTTGCTTGAAAGTCAATTGCTCTAATGTGACTTTGCTCGAATTGCAAGTTCCTCGAACAGCAGTTTCTCGATTATCTATTGCTCGAAAAAATAAAGTTGTGAAATAGCCTTCTCGAATCAGTTAATATCAAATATAAAAAAACACAAATTACAAATTATAACTTTTATTAATAAAAAATAGGTATGTAATTACACTCCAATGATAATCACTTTCCTGTTACATGAACATAATACTGCCTTTGACCACATACTACAAAATATTTTGGAGATTTTAGTATTGACGCATTATTTGAGACCACATAAATTCGAGCAAAACATTTTCGAGAAATTGCGGTTCGAGGAACTTGTATTTCGAGTCGTTCTCGAGTTTTTGCGTTACTAACACACGGCGATTGATTTTTATATTTTATATAGAAGATCTTAAAAGGCTCTGTGCACTATCACGATATATTTTTCGACTTATGGTGTGTTGTTGACCGCTGACATATTGTTCTATCCGTAATTCGTTCAAACTCTTCTCCCTCTTTAATGCCGAAATAAATTTCCAGATGTTAAGACCACATAATTTCGAGCAAAACATTTTTGAGAAATTGCGTTTCGAGGAACTTGTATTTCGAGAAAAGTTACATTCGAGCAATTTGATTTTCGAGCAATTGATTTCGAGCAATTGCATTCGAGGAATTTTCCGGAGACGACTTTGTATCTACTCTTCGATAAGATATTACATTTTCTATACACTCCATTTCTCTCATATATTAACACATGTTCTGTTTGGTTAACAGTGGTACCACCTGGTGATGATGATAATCATTAACCCTTTATAACTTAACAGATGCATACTGAAGTGCCCTATTGTTAACTTAATTTTTTTCTCTTCCCACTTGTGTGTTACAATCGCCTGCTATCATCTTGACGCCATAACCTAGTATTTAATTTACTTGATCCAATTCCGCATAAAATTCTTCTTTAATTTTTATTAATTTTGAGTGAAGAGCCATCACTGATGCTCTAAATGTGTTATTAACCACAAATGCAACTCCAAATCTGCTGCTTTCACTGCCACCATCGATAATTTCATTACCTTTTTATTTTGTCACTTGCGAGGCTATTGCATCGATTTTATAGTACTTTATCTGTTTTATTGCTCTTTCTTCAAATGTTCCTTGCACATTGCTTGTAGTCATGAAGATTTGTCTGCCTTTCTTTTTCTTCCTCTTTCCGTTACACACATTAGTTGCGTTATGCATTCCCCTTAAAATTCTTTAGTTGTAATTATTGTAATTTACATTACTTTTATTCATGTACCAGATTGCCATATTTTGATCCTCTGAAACCTCTGTTAGTTTTCATGCATTTTTACTTTCTTTTATGATAAAGTAAGTATTGGATTCACCTCAAAAATTCGAAATTGAGTTTTCAACAGATCTTCACGTTTTCGAAGTGCCCTGAACCCAAAAAATATGTTTTGTTCATTGGTGTGTCTATGTGTCTGTGTGTCTGTGTGTCTGTCTGTGAACAGAATATCTCAAAAATAAAAAGAGGCATGGCGTTGAAACTTCATATATAAGTTTTGTGTACTATGTAGATGAGACAGCAAGCTTTGAAGAAAATCGCATAACCGGAAGTAGGTGTTTAGTCTTGTGATTTTTCAGGTTTTTTCGATTCTTTCAAAAATGGCTGTAACAATTTTTTCAAACTTTACATTTTTATTACATTTTTAATGTGTATTGATGTGAGATAGGTGATTTTCCAGTTGAATACCTCTAAAATGGGTTTCTTTTGTTTTTTTTTCAATTTTTTTAATTAACTCCTATTGTAAATAGAACACCCGGTATATTATTACAATTTTGAATTCAGCTTAAAATTTTAGAGAAAATTTGTCTCTTGAATTAACGCTCTATTTTGTCCCGTTTTTGTAGAATTTGTAATTTTTTAAAAATTTTGACAAATGCTTAAAAATTAAAAATCAAATTTTTGACTAATTATAAAATCACTGTAAAAGGAAGTTTTGTGAGTGTATCACACCAGATTTTTATTTCTGTCGTTTCAATTTTCTATTTTAACTACGCACTTTTTATCATCTACGTTATAGGGGAATATTACTTTTATATCTACAATCAATTTATGTTTATATTTTCGTAACTTCTTTCAAATATTTTTTGGTATTCGCATTTCTTTTTGTTCTTATGGTTACCACATTTTTTCTCCTTAGCTCTTTTTCGTGTACTTCTAATTTACATTCCATTATTTTTACCACTCCTCCAACTCTCTTATTTTCTTATCAGCCCTGTCGTTGTTAATCTACAATTCTTCTGTTACCAATTTTTTCTTTTTCTTGTAAGTAGATTTGTTCTCTAAGGATGTTATTATTCCCTGTTAATTCTTTTTTATCTCCCTATTCTTCTATTTTATGTTCTTAATATATTTTAACATTTATAATTATAAACATACTCTACATCACGAATTTAAATAATATTTGAACGCTTGTTGGGTTTTTCTCAAACAGTTTTCTAAGCTGATCCTGTTTGTACATTTTTATCACTCAAAAAAAAATATAACTAATATCTATTACTTAACAGTAATAAAAATAAATGCATACATTAGGAACGCGTCTGACGGTTATACATTCTACCAAAATTATAAACTGTATTCTGCACTCTGCACATCATTAACAATATTCACAACTCATTAGTGGGGTTGGAAGTCCCCATAAATGTACAGTGACGCCTATAATTGGCCTAACGGCTGTTGGAGGAGTGCGGAATAAAAATTAAAAAAATAAATAAAAATACAACAGGGCAGATAAAGATTTTAACTACTTTATATTTTGAGTGAAAGATTCGTAGCATTCCATGGAATTATTTTCTAAGTGCCTATCGTCTACCGTTGTTGGTAATCACATTGGGCATATTATTTTGGAACGCCACGTCATTGTTTTATATTTTTAGACGTAAATAGATAATTTTGAAGAGGCTCTGTAAGTGCTCTTAAATTTAATAAGATGCTCAAGCACCTATTCGAAAAAAATAAAAACTTTTTGACTTTTTGACATGTAAATGAAATGTCCACCCTGCTCACATACTTGTTGCCACTGGCTTTTCAATTGATCATCTTCTTAAATTGCTTTGGTTTTCCAAGGTGATTTTCTAAATATCAAATCCAATCATGACTAAAACACTGCTGGAGCCTGTGGTTTGAATCAGACACAATTCGTTGAAAACAAATATTTAACAACCGCTAAATACGTATTTCGACAGCTAAAGTGTCAATCCCTTGGAAAAGATACGTTCTTCACCAAATTACCAGTGAAAGTCATTGCTGACTTGGTAAAGAACATATCTTCGGCCAACTTTATCAGGTTAGTCTCCAAGGCTAATAAAGATGACAAATTAGCTGTTAAATATATGTATTTGTTTTATAAAAATTGTGTTTAAATCCAATGCTGAAAAAAATATGTTCTTTTGCTATATGTATTTGTAATTGTCGGCAATCACAACAAAACGCTGCGCCCTGGACGGAGAATATTCAATTCAGGCGAACTCTTCTAGTTATTTTTTTTAACCCCCCCCCTCTCACTTTCTTCTGGTACACATACAGACACACTCACACACACAGTAACCTTATATGAATGTTATCTGCAGCTGAACTTTGCCATATGTAATATATATTTTATTTTTTGGTTGATGCATGTATATATTTCAATAACAACGTCACACTATTATCTGGATTAAAATGTGTGTTTGTTAATTTAATGTTCCTTAACAGTTGATCTTCTAATACAGGGCTGTCCAACATGTGGCCCGCGGGCCGCATGCGGCTCGCCAGGATATTTTTGCGGCCCGCGGATCGAAATCCCCCTTGAGTCCACCAGTCCTGATCCTGTCCTTTTTTTCTACCTGGACCCTCCGGTCTGACACGCTGAACAGTAGGCCTCCAACCCTTACTAGACCAGGCTTCAAGGGAGATGACGTGTTGTACTGTCAGCCCGAAAAGTTCAAATTTTCCGCAAGGGCAAGACCGCTAGAATTCGATTTTACCTTGATTGTTGAACTTTCTTGGGAAATCGAATCCCTGAGGCTTTAACCCTGTCTTAATACGCTGTACTGTTGTGCAGGGCAAACTGCTTAAAAGCCATTTCCGACCGCCTAATTTTTAAACGCAAATCCCGGCGCCCCGAGAGGTGAAATACTCCTCATAACCTCATTTTACTAATAATTAAACCTGTAACCTGTATGAATCGCAGCCTCTATCCCGCTTGTGAGCGGCTAGAGTCTTGTAGCCGCCCTTTATAAACTCACCTGCAGGGCCCCTTTTTGGGCATTAAAAGGCGAATTCCTGGACTTCGACGTTCGATTCCGCAGTCCGCAAATTCCCTACCAGGGGAATGTCAACATCATTTTCTGGCTCAAGGCGAATACATTTCAACTGCAGGATTTGATACCGCGTTCGCTCTAAGAACGACGCCGAGCCGTCGTAAGGTATCAGCAACCTCTGCACCAGGATTTAGGCACTAACGCCCGCCCCAGTTAACCCTTAAAATTGCTAAATTCACCGGAAAATTACTGCTGAGTGGAAGGTCAAATTTGCAGGAACAAGAGACCTACTCAGTCCATTTCCCGAAGAATCGGCGTGCGTACCGGCGGACTACCAATAGGGACCCGCAACACTCGCCGGTGCATTGGGTTGCAGCTCGACCCACGAAACCATACACCGTTCCAGAAGAACATGTTAATTTTAAATAATGTACAACTTAGAGTTATTTTTAAATAATCATTGTAACTAGCTAAAAACATTATATTTGTTTTGGTAATTATCTGGTGTTTTACCTAATTGAATATATATTTGAGTGAACGTATTTCTCCGATTTGAGCTTAACCCGAGGGGTAAATCTTTACACCCTGTATATCTCTTTTATGTTTCAATGATTTTTGTAATGTAACCTAAGCTTCTTGAATAAACAAAAATTAGTATTAAATATACACGTTTTATATTTATTACAAATCACTCACGAAGTCGCATACGACACATTTTATGATGCGGCCCTCATAACCTTCAAATTTTTTACAGTGGCCCTTGGGCCCCTTGAAGTTGGACAGCCCTGTTCTAATATATAATTTGTCTACCCGTAGTGTAAATAGTACTGTAAATAATGTCTGTACTACTAAAATAGCACGCCTGTCTTAGTAGTTCCACGCCGCAAAATATAGATGTGGTTTATTTCACAGACTATTCAATTCACCTGTCATCTGTCAAAAAGTGACCAATGAAAATCCAGAATTCTGACGTTTCTTGACCAATCACAAAATATCAGTGGATATATCTTCTTAGAAGGTATTCAAGTGACTATTTTAAACAAATGTGATTTTTCTTAGAAAAAGTCAATCTAGTGTTCTGTTACTATAGAAATTGGTTAGTTTGTTGCTAGATTTACTGAAAACTAATTTAAAAAAGTAGTTTGGTTCATTAAATAGTGCCTCGAATACCATTCTTAGTCAAAGTTAAGTAGATTATTTTTGCGGTGGTATCACCACTCATGTTCATTGTACTCATCCTAATCGTAACAAAGCGCAATGGGCATTCTTGACATCACCGCAAAAATAGTCGAAATAACTTTGACTTCTCATGGTATTATAAGTGATTATTTTTAAGGCAGGCTCACGTATTTAAAATTGCTTTGATTTTTGAAGAGAAAAGTTTAAAGGTTTTCTTTGGCTTATATTTTATGTACGACTGACTCGAAATAGTTTTTCTATGATAATTTTGCCTATTCCCAGTCTATATTTTATTTCATCTTGATATTTTTCTTCGGTTTTGATGATAACACAGGTAATAGCTATTTATATATCAAGGGAGCAGAGGTATTCATTTCCTCACGCATGTGAATTTAATTAAATTGAATTAAATACACAAGGGAGGCAATGAACCTTTGCTCCAGTGATATACATATATGGCACATTAAGCATGTTCCTTAGCGCGAAATTTTAAAAAGTTAGCTTTAGGAAATCATTATAGTGACTCTCGATTTCTACAGTGGCATTTTGAATAATTTCCAAATCAACATACGTTGTAAAGCTTTGCTGTGGTATCCATGGTGACAAACACAAATGCGGGAGGTAGAAAATATTGACTCTCCCTGGTTGGAAGCTGAGAGTTTTATTGCCTAAAATTAGGACTCCGAAGCCCACTTTCTATATAGTGAGCAGAAAAATTATTTTTTTCACAGTTTCGACTACCTGATATTTCGTCGACTGTGCTTTTTTTTGCTTTTGCTTTCCTATCATATTTCCAGCAATTCTTCCATCTCGTTTGAACTAGCACGCAGACCAATGTCATCGGCATAGCGAAGGTTATTTTCCTTTGTCTAACTGTAATTGCAACCCCAACTTTCGACGCCATTGGACGTTAAGTGTTGTTTAGTACCATTTTGGGCTTCAAACGTGTCTGATATCTGATTGTGTATGTTAGACTTTATTAGTTTCATATACCATGTGTTCAAAAAGAAATTACATAAGGGTTGGTCATGAAAACTAAAAGTAATGAAAACAGCAAGCTTTAGAATTCATTAACCGTCATTGTTGCTGCTATCATAAGTTTATATTATAATCTGATATGGAAATTCTAAAGTTTACTGTCTAAAGCTTGACATTAGTTTTACTTTCCATGGCCATCCCTTTTGTAATTTATTTTTGCACACATGGTAGAAATCTTCATGAGTACAAAGTGTTTTGGTACCTCCATTTTCGTTAGTATTTTTTATAACCGGTTGAAGTTTCTACAAGAAACACTTTCTAGTAATACAAAAGAATGTTGCTATGTTAAATTTCCTGTGATTCTCAGTTAGCTGTTTTATATTCAGAATGTGTTTGCTGGTTCTTCTTCCCACTACTAATTTTGCTTGTTCGTCTAGGATTTTCCATCTTGCTGATACTTTTTGTTTTTCGTGTATTTTGTGCTGAAGTGTGGTATGGTTCTATAGCTTCCTAATTGTTTTAATTAAGACGTTTTGTATATGGAACTAAAGGAAGACCGACGACATTAGTCTTGCATTTAGAATGTTAATATCAACGTTGAGAGGAAAGAATGATTGAGAAAGTGTTTACTTTCTCTTTCATTCTTTCCTTTTTTGTGAGCATAGTTAGTGTGCTGTTGTTTTAACTTGTTTCTTCTGTATATTTGGTATGCAGCTGTTATGATCTTTTTTGTTAGTATAAAATACCACCCTTCAATTTGTAAAAACACACCACTTGCTCATGTTGGCTGATAAACATAAATAATTGTTATTATGACTATTCAATTCACCTGTCATCAGTCAAAAAGTGACCAATGAAAATCCAGAATTCTGACGTTTCTTGACCAATCAAAAGAATATCAGTGGATATATCTTCCTAGAAGGTATTCAAGTGACTATTTTTAACAAATGCGATTTTTATTAGAAAAAGTCAATATTAGTGTTCTGTTACTATAGAAATTGAGTAGTTTGTTGCTAGATTTACTGAAAACTAATTTGAAAAAGTAGTTTGGTTCATTAAATAGTCCCTCGAATACCATTCTTAGTCAAAGTTAAGTAGATTATTTTTGCGGTGGTATTACTACTCATGTCCATTGCGCTTGGGATTAGGACTCGTGCTAGCGCACTCGTCCTAATCGTACCAAAGCGCAATGGACATTCGTGACACCACCGCAAAAATAGTCGACATAACTTTGACTACTCATGGTATTATAAGTGAATGTATTTAAAAGTTCAGGAGTGTCGTAGTGAATTATTTTAAGACGTAACTTCTTTTGCAGGCGCCTCGACGCCGATTAAGCACCTATCCGTGCGGAGTCTCCTGCCCGACACCGAGCAGTTCATGACGTACGAGGGTTCCACGACCCATCCGGGCTGCTGGGAGACCACCGTCTGGATTATTCTTAATAAACCCATTTATATAACGAAACACGAGGTGAGATTTCCTTCACTGTTTCAACCGCTGGGCAAACCTTGCAAATGGAAAAGTTGTGTACGCTCAAAAATTAAGGTCAAGCTCTTCCGCCGAATGGCGCTCCCCGACTATCTTGAGTTTTGACTACTTTGGCTCATTTTTGATAATGGCGCGATCTAATTAAACAATGCGGAGCAAATGCCACTGACAAGCTGCTCAGATTAATTAACTGCAGGTTGTAGCGTCACTGCGAAGTCGAAGCAAAAACGTCGCCGGGTTTGAATAACAAACGGCTTTAAATGCACTTAAATAAATACCCCTGTTTCCGGCGAGTCTAAGTTTTTCTGGGGCGTTGCCACCCGATTTAGCTGAAGAATTTAATTACAGTATTGAAGTTCAAAACTTCGGCGACATACAATACAGCGCAACTTTAAAAGTTCGCTTGTGTAAATTCTTCGGAAATAAAATCGCTTTTTCAGTACAATTTCGACATTAATTTTTGCGGTAATCTTTATTTCTAATTTTATGGTACATTTATAACTACATGTTAAATGCAGAACTTTTTTCAAAAGAGCTAACTTTGTGAAAAGTTAAATTCAATCCCAAACTGTTAGTGGAAAAATAAAGTTAAAGTTTATTAATTCAAGCAGAACAATAGCACGAAATAAAAATTGATGATATGGTTTTATACAGGATTGCAGAACTACGACTTTTTTTGTTTTTATAACATCAGTATTCATAAGCCTTTAAATCAAAGATAACATAACAACTGCATTTTAACATCAGTTCTTTGCACTATAAGTACCTATCGCACTACAACGTAGAAATGTACATAGAAATTACCCCCATCACTAAAAACATTAACAGTCAAGTTCGATTTTCTACAAGTACCTCTAGATATGTATAAAAGCCACTAGGTTTAAATTATTCCGTCTACCTAAACCTTTACATGTAAATGTATATTTAATAAATAAATTCTCAACTTCTTGCAACTTCTGTTCAAATACCGTGTATCTATGGAAATAAATCGTCATTCAATTCCCAATTTATACAAAGTGTGTCTCGTTCTATAATTGTAACCTCGCTCCACTTTGGATAGGTCACTGCCCAAACTAACTCAAATCCTCGACGCTTATATGATCATCAGTCAAGATTAGAAAAATTGTTCTTCTAGCTACTAAATAAATTCAACATGGACGCCAGTTACGATAATAATTCAAAAGTTAAATGATCAAATATATGTTATTACAAAGAAAAATTAATAAATAATTAGTATGCGGGGTTATCCAAGCAAATAAAAGTATTGAATTAATTATTTGGCAGCATCCAAAAACGTAATCCATGAATGCGACGCTTACCACACATGCATTCGGCTAACGAAGCGCATTTATAACTACATAAAATTAACGTTTGGTCTTATCTCAACACCATGGGCGTCAATATGATACAGACCGTCAAATATTTTAACAACTAGAATAAAAATGTTGAATTAAATTCAAAATTATTTAAACTGATTTAGTACTATCGAGAATCAAAATAAGAACTAAGGCGAACACGTTTTGAATTTCAAAGAACCGCACTGAGTGTCTTCAGCTATCTTCTACGCTCCTGATAGCTTGGCTGAAGCAAATACCATCGAAATTTAGAGATTTTTGTTGTTCTAATATCTGATAAGCTCCTGACGAAATTCAGTGGTATAACAGACGATACAAAAAAACCTAACCTTGCGTTATCCAAGCTGCGGCAGGTGGACATCGTAGGCAAAATGACGTGGCTTTAGCAACTTCACGAAAGAGGAGGCCTCTCAAACTCCTTAAAACAGAAACGAAATACTCGAAAGACCGGCCAAATAGCACATTGATTGTCGAAGAAGACAGGAAGCCTACCTAAGTAAGGGGTCAGGAATATGGAAAAAAAGTTCTGCAAACTCATTATTCTTATATCTTCTTCTCTTCTTCTTCATCAACCTTGATCAATCCATTGTTGGACGTAGGTCTCCCCTTCTCTTTTCCATTCCTTTCTGCTCTGTGCTTTTCTGTGCCATTGTTTTCCAGCCACTCTTCTTATATCATCCATCCATCTCAGTGGTGGTCTCCCGACTCCTCTTCTTCCTTGTCTTGGTCTCCATTCTATTATCCTTTTGGTCCATCTTTCATCGTTTGTTCTCATGATGTGTCCAGCCCAAGACCATTTCTGTTTTGTGATATGTTCAATTAGGTCTGTAACTCCTGTTTGTCTTCTTATTCACTCTATAGTTTTCCTGTCACTCAGTTTTATTTCTAGCATTTTCCTTTCCATGGCAGTTTGGGTGTATGATTTTTTTAGTGAATGTTGATGTTTCCATGCCATAACTAAGGACGGGTATGACACACATATCTATCAATCTACAGAAAACAAAAGATCACAACACATACTTATAGGTGGAAAACGGCCCCAAAGGCTGTGGCGAAGTAATAGTCTATGGTCTATGGTAAATACGCCATACGGAACTCACCACGATGGATAATGCTGACCGATGAGGCAAGTGCTGGTTTCCAGTCTACGTCGAACCGTCTTCGATGATAACTGGAAGAAGGCGCTTTTCTACAGGAGGAAGCGCTGCTGAAAGAACGAGCCACCAATTAAAATTTGCTAATTTTTTCAAAGTAAACTGAAAATAAAAATGCAACCCGTCCACAAACTGGAGCTTGAAGATAACTACGTCCAAGAAGACGACCAGCTATATTACATGGTACGCCGTAAAAATATTTCAAGAGTTATTAACATTTCCCTTTTTTTCATTGTTTTGTACCAGATCAGAAATATTTGCTATACATGGTATTGTTAACTTGTAAATTTGTCACTTTATACAGCACTACTGAGTTTTTAATACACCTCTCACTAATTTTTATTGTTTTACTGTTATAATACGAAGTATTTTATTTTGTAGAACTTGAATCTTATTCATGTTTGTTCTGGAGGTTGTGCTCCATACGCTGCAGCCATAGGTGATTATCGGTCTGATTATTGCAGCTTAGATTAATATTCCGCATTTTATCTTTAGGAGTGATTTTTTTATTTAAAATTGGGTACAGCATACCAAGTCTTGAATATGATTTGGTGAGTTTTTTATTGATATAGAAACTCCAGCTTAATCTGCGGTCAAGGTATAATCCAAGATATTTAATAGCGCTGTCTTTTGGATTCCATACAATTGAGGTGTTGTTTATTATTATATTGGTGGGATCTGTCGATCTTCGTAAGGTAAAGATTTTACATTCGCATTTATTGGCATTTATTCTAATGCACCAATTCGTGAACCAACTGTTTAATTGATCAACACGTTGTTGAAGGTTCTGTGCGGCAAGATGTACACAAAGAACCATTAAAAATGAACAGGGCTGTGCAACCAACATTGCAGTAGTTGATTACTTTTTCTGAATTCCTCTTGTCTCTAAAGTAGAATCTTGTTGTTCTAACTCTCTTCCCACCGTAATAATAAAATAACGTTGCACGCAATTGCAAAAACGTCGGTTAAGTCAATTTGAAATGCATAACCCTGTTCATTTTCAATGATCGCAAGTGTATGTTATCATTTTGTGATACTATCGCAGTATCATCTGCGTACATCGCAAGGTCTACATTGGGTATTGTTGGCTCGTCCGACATAAATATGTTGAATAGTGTAGGCCCTAGTATCGATCCTTGCGGTACTCTTGATTTTATTTGTCTGATTGATGATAAGTACGCGCCTACTCTTACTTGGAAACTTCGATTTGATAGGAATGACTGCGTAATTTGGAGCAGGTATGAGGGGACATCTATTTGTATCATTTTGTATAGTAGCCCGTCCCACCAAACTGGTGTTGTATTGTTAGGGAGATTATTTTTGACTTCCATTTGTATATGCTCTATATGATCTACATTATTTTGCTCATAAGTGGGAGTGAATACTTGTTCTAGATGGTAGGCGAACACTTCGCTTTTTTCCTGATCCTCTGCGTATACACTGTTGCCCTGTCGTAGCGCTGGAGTGATCTGTGGTTGTCGGAGAAGCTTTTTGGTGGCGCACCACATGTTTGGGTCCCCTGGGTCGAGGTTTTCTACGTAATAGTTGTATGTTTCGTACCTGTGCTTATCTAGGTTTTCTTTGACATTTCTTACTAGTTGGTTAAGTCGAATTTTGATTGCCGGGTCCCGGGTGCGTTGCCATAATCTTCTGCATCTGTGTTTTTCTTTAATTTGGTTGAGTATAACTGGTGACGGGGTTAAGTAATGTGGGTACCTGCGTGGCCGATTGGTAGTAGTAATAGCACTATAAATTGCTTTAGTGACATTCTGATTGAAGGTTTCAGTAGCATTGTCTATCACCGTGTTAGAGTTCAGATTAGTTGGGCATGTAAGAAGATTATTTATCGTTTTTTGGAAAATATTCCAGTCGATTGGGCCATTAATTAGTCGTGGCATCCTCGGGTATAGTTGCAGAGAGAGACCAAGTGTTACGATCACTGCCAGATGATCTGAGTCGAGTTCTGACAGAACCATTTGGTTAACTGGAATAGAGAGGTTTTTATGTAGTACTATGTCCAAGATATCTGGGGATTGATCTCTTTGGTATGGGAAGTACGTATATTCTGAAGGTGCCGCTATTTGTATTGCCATTTCAGTGGTAAAGTTGTTGAGTTTATTGCTGTTGGGATTCGTTTTTCTACATCCCCAGTTGGTGTGCTTACTGTTGAGATCTCCCATCAGAACAGTGGGCTCAGAGTTTGAAAATATATTTTCTAATTCTTCTCGTTTAAGTTATTTGTTAGGAGGTTTATATCCGCAGATTAGCTTCATAGTGTTGTTATTTGTCCATGTGATTTTAACCGCCGTTCCTTCAATATTGTGTATGTTGTGTAGATCTAGTGGGTGTAATAATAGGTTACTTTTGGCAATTATAGCTGCTCCGCCCCAGCCTATTCCTGTTTCGCGATCTTTTCTAAAGATTCGGTAGCCTGGGATCGTAAATTTTTCATTTTGAATCAGATGTGTCTCTGTGACACAGGCTATATCAATGTCGTGTCTAGAAATGAATGATAACAAGGTGGATCTTTGATTCTTTAGCCCATCGGCATTCCAACTGGCTAGAGTTTTAGGATTATTTCCCGCCTTTGAATAACATTGGGATTATTGACATTATAATAGCTTTTATTTGATCTATATATGGTGATAATAGTTCTAGAAGACTGTGGAGCAATGTTGTAGAGAGGGGGTTTGAGTTTGCTGTTGATTGAGTATTATTTGCTGTGTCACCGTTAGCAATATTTCGGTTATTAGCTACTACGTTAGCATATGTCTGGTTTGCGGTGATGTTCCCTGTTAAAAAGGCATTTGGGTTAATTGAGCTTATTTTATAAGGGATCTGCGTTGGTTGATTACGAAGGGGAGTATTTCGGAACATCTTGAAGTAGGGGCATCCCCTATAATTCGCGGTATGATTACCTTCGCAATTAACGCATGCAGGTGTGGTATCTTTTGCCTTTTGCCTTTGGCATTGGTTAAAGTGGTGATGTTCAGTGCATTTGACGCATCTGGGGGGGAGGTGATAATAATTTTTGGTGTGGCCGACCCGTTGGCAGTTAGTACATTGTGGATGTTCGCTGATTTTACGTCTTGGTTCAACACTTATTACACAGTGAAATAGCCTGTTTAAATTAAAAATATCTTTTGCTTTATCGCTTTTTCCTAGTTCAACGGCAATTAGTGGCATGGGAATTTTCTTACTGTTCAGTAGTCTTGTCGTTTTAATCACCGGGTATTTTAATTGTAGTAATTCAGTGTTAATTTCCTCTGTGGTGATGGAAATGGGTACATTTCTTATAATTACCGATATATTAGCTTTTTCTGGAGATTGATAAGTATAGTAACTGACTTTATTTTTATCGTAGAAGCTGGTGAGTGCTCTGTAATCGTCTGGGTTACTTAAATTAATCCTTAACAATGTGCCTTTATAAGATGTAGTAAAGTCATCTTTTTTAGTCACTTCTTTGATATCTTTGGCTATGTTTTGGCAGTGCGTGCCATTGGGTATGAATATAGGTGGAACTTTTTTTGTCTCCGGATCTTCTGTTAGATTTGTTTCACTTGTTGTGGGTTGTTGCTCATTGGAGTTTTCTTGAGAATTTTGAAGCATATAATATTTATTTTGGGTAAGTAGGGTATTATTGTTAAACATATATCGTTTATTTATTTCACTATCTGGTGAAGGCAGGCCTCGTTTTAGATTATTAACATTGTTGGTATTTGCTTCATCGCAATCCATTTGTTTGGCTTTAGATCCTTGGAAGATTAAGGTAGGTGGTTGTAGCAGTGGGCATTCGGTATCTGCCATGGTTAGATTAGTTATTACCTTAACAAAAGTTTATTGATGGCACTGGTTTTAAATTGTTTTATTAAAGCAAGAAGTTTTAAACACATTGGAGTGCGCCGCTATCGCGTTGATAGCGGCGTGTGGATTCAAACTTGAACTTATGCACTTATGATTATGGGAGTTTACGGCAACTGTACAGTAAATTTTAAAAGTTAGTAAATTTAGATAATAAATTTCAAATCACAATCGAATCACGTATACGGCCGATCCGTGCGGCTGCACATTGAACACTTCAACATTTCCCTAAAAACACATGAACCTAATCAGAGCTTCGGGTTTCGACGATATCTGCCCTTAATTATTGCTAGGTTGTGGTAAAGGTGTTCCGTATTGGTTAACCTACTTTTTCAACAGAATTCCAAAGAATAAAAGGTATCTCCATTTTAAAACTCAACAAGCCGTGTAATTGGCGACAAAGCTAGCGACCAGTTCCTTTGCTCAGCATTACCCGTTGTTATTTGTTATAGGAATAAGTTCTGATTGGATTTCATTTAGGACGGATCTCTTTCTTTCAGTCACCACACACAATGAGGTTAGCTATCAACAACACGCCAAGGCAGCCGTCGTTTTGGTAGATTTAACTAAATCTTACAACATAGTTTGGAGTTTTTTTTTCTGTAGATTTCTGGCTCACCCTCACTGTTTTCCAAATGATTTGTCATCCTGACGATGTAGCTTTAACCATCGAGCATACAACATTTATCGAAATGGAAGAAATGCTGACAAATGACGTTATATTTTAGATTACTTTCACTTCCCAGCAAACGTTTTTTGTTGTAACCTATTTTTTCAATACTTTAGTGTAACTTTACTGGAGCCTTCAAATAACATTTTAACAAAGCAGTACCTAAATTAAAAACTGGAAACAAATTTTTTAGAAGTATAGCTGAATTACACGAAATGCTTCAGCAAAAATTTAACTTTTCCCTACTATTAAGTAAAAATTAAGTGTTTACTTAATCCGTCCCCTTCGTACCGCCAGAGTGGTGCAGCGGTCTGCAATAAACAATCCATATAAACTTTCCAACAAATTCTAAGATGTATAATTTAAAAATGAAAAAAGTACAATAGCAATGATCTGTTTGAAAACAATAAAATTTCGGCAGTGAAGTAATCCATTGTTGTACGACTTTTGTAGGTAGCGGGATGACAGATGGGTGACATAAAATGTCAACATAACCCAGAAGAGTTGGTTAAAATGTTCTAAGTTCACATTTTCTCGATCTAAAAAAAAATATAATGTAGCTCGCGGCACTGAAGTTTTTTTTACCTCTGTTACGGTATAAAACTATTTTACGATACCTCGGGGTACGAGAGTGCCACCAAACTTGTCAGGAAAACGTCACCACTTGCGCTAGAATTCTCGAGAACAGATTAATAACCACGCTCAGAGAGATGGGCGTGGTCCTACGAACAGGACGCCGTAGGTACAGGTGTAACGACATATACAGGGTGTTACAAAATAATAGGGCGCCACGGGCTTCGGAATTTGAGCCCACATCTGACAGAAACCCGAAAGCCAAACGGGATAGGGTATGAGTGTAGCCTTGGGACTCCCCGGAACCGGCAGCTGGAGCCTTTGAACCTACCTTGACGCTCACAAATTCATCCAGGATCCGCCTTACACCAATCATACACCTGTCGCCAAGCGGGCGACGACACTACAGATTGCTTAAACTGAAACTCAGCATGCAACACAAAGAAAATAGGTATATTGTTCTTCAGACACATACGGTACACAAATAAGGTAAACAAACATTAGTTAGTTCGCTGTGCGGAATTTAAAAAAGGGTGTTGAAACAAAGATTAGCTAGTATACAAATATGATGCGCTTGCATATGGCACTGTACAATGAAAATCTATTCGCACTGCATAACGAGAAAGAGGTGTTGAAACAAACGTTAGTTAGTACACAAATATGATGCGCTTACATATGGCGCTGTACACGCACACCTTTGATTAGCGAGGAATGCTTACGTCTACTACAATACCTTAACTTAACTTTACCTGTGGCGGTCGAAGGAGTCCAGCTGCGAGTTTGGCGAGTGTCCCAAAACTACGAAACGGGGCGAGAGGCTCCAAGGAGCTCGAAGCGTCGGCGTTGGTGATGAAGTCCTGCAGTTTCCTAACCAGAAGCCACGATGCAACCAGAATAATCGTCAAGGCTCGCACGTACAATTTGACCAGGGGTAAATGCTCTAAATTTGATCCCACATTCACATAGAGGTTATATTGGCAAAACGGCCCATTCGACGAAACAGAGGAGCGCCCGGCAATTCGACGGGAACAAGCACAACACAAAACCTTAGCCATACACACTGCTGCGACCGACTCGCTTCAAGCCCGGGAACACACACCCAAAAACAACACCCCTTTCAGATTTTACGGCGGCGAGAGCAGCTGCGTACGCTATAAGACATTAACTACTTGCATGAAATTCGAAAAGCTTAATTTACAAGCGGAATAATATGAAAAACCCATATACAAGTGGGGTCATAATTTAGAAAAATACTCTAATAGCCGTACGTTCGCACAATATAAATATGTCCTGACACCCCTCATGTGTTTATTTGCCTTGACCCTATGGGTCTTGTTAACTACATTCTACATTCGTGATAAAAAGTTAAACTTTAATGACATAGTATACAAATTAATTCACATTTGCAACACTAAATGAAATACAAAAAACTATTTTTATAATGTGCTTCGGTTAAGGATATATATAACCTTGTGTTACCACCAAGAGCTCTTCGGCCATGCAGCTCTCCATTTATTGACGCTTTAATGATTTTATTTTCTGGGATTCTATTTTTGTTCTCATTCTACTGCCTTCATCTTTGCCTAATGTAAAATCATCTATTTACAGGCTCCTCGTAGATACAAGCTCTTTTTTACTTTCTCATACCCATAGGTATAGGGAAGTCTTGGAATCATGAAAATTTTGGAAATCGAGATTTTCACAGAAATATCCGTTTTGGGCCTCTAGGAACCCAAAAAAGTGGTTTTTAAAAAATGTCTGTCTGTGTGTGGGTGGGTGACGCTCCTACAGCCGAAAGTATTGCTCCGATTTTGATACGCTTTGGAATGCGGGGGTGTATCGAAAATTCATCGACAAAATAAGCTTTTCAAAAAAATCCGAAAGCGGAAGCGGAAGTTACGCATGTTTTTTTGGTATCACTGTTTTCGTGATTAAAATTTTGAAAATTTTATTGCGGATAACGATAGAGGATCATAAGACAAATCTGTTGGTTTTTTGCCGAACTCGCTAGGTTTAAAATGAAGGGCGCTATGATTTTTTGAAAATTTTGAGTTTAACGCCCTATTACTCAAAAACGGATGAATCGATTCAATTGATTTTTTTTTCTGAATAGTATATGAAGGCTAACATAAGGTGATATAAAAAGTGTTTTGAAAAATATTAAGGGGCCTAAATTACAAATTTTCAAAATTTTGGAAATTTTCTAAAAATAATTTCTCAAAAACTGCCCACAGTAATTTGTTTAAACTTCATACACTAATAGACCCCGAAAAGGGCTATCGATCTGTTTTTTAAAGAATCTCATGAATTATCTGTGGCGCCCTCTACGAAGCTTTGAAGTTTGAAAATTTAAACCCCTTTAATTAATAAACAAAACAAGATAGGTAGCTGGGGTTTTCACTGAATTGCTCAGTGCATAATGGAGCATATGAATATGCAAAAAAATATTACACTCGTGGATATATGTAAGCGCACCGGCCCCCTCCCCCCTCTATTTTTGAAAAATAATTTTTTTATTCTAACGGTTGTTATATTTTTGCGTCAAAGAATCTTTTTCCGCGAAAATACAAAAATCGATTTTGTATGCCCTAGAAAATATAATTTCCAGGTACTTTGGAAAATTTCACCTCGGTGCTACAGCCGTTTTGAGGAAAATAATACATAAACTAGCACAGTGGCGGCTTGTCCACTTGGCGCCATCTACAGAAGCTCGGTGGTCACGTTTTGAACTACACATTCTTTTATATTTACCCGCAATTTACGTGAAAGTGTAAACGCTTATCACGGTGAAGACGTGAGTCATCGAGTTGAAATTTTGATATGTTGTAAAGACTGTTGAATAAAGACGATATGAACAGTTTCCAGTATGGGAAAGTCCAGGGAGGTAGTCACGTCCACTTTTTCTATCTTGTAGTTCAGAGCATCATAGGCACAAAAACATCGGAAGCATATTGGGCAACATTATAAGGGGATATCGATCTAATACGGAGAAAATTCGAGCATGTAAATTACAGAAAATCGATGCTAAACGAAGAACTCACTCAATCAAATATTATTCAAATAGATATTGCAATAAAATCTGCTGATCATTGCTACCCTTGCAAATGACAAGGGGACATTGCTAAAAAGTCCTCAAATAAATATGAAGTAAAAACTGGAAAACAAGTTTAAAATCCAGCAGATTTGCTTACAGAATATCGAAAAACGATAAACCGCTCCCCTTCAATTTTA
The DNA here is from genome assembly GCA_940337035.1 of Agriotes lineatus. Lineage (NCBI taxonomy): Eukaryota > Metazoa > Arthropoda > Insecta > Coleoptera > Elateridae > Agriotes > Agriotes lineatus. Next base: position 30,345 of record CALNHX010007395.1, on the reverse strand, counting down.
TAAACGCTAAATAGGGTCACAACGAAATAAGTCTGAAAAATTAATAGGACACCACAATTTGTTCACAAACTAAAGACAGAAAACCTAGGAAATAATTATAACGAACATATGTATCTGTAGGAAAAGAGAATATATAATATCACAACATTTTAAAATCGGGAGTAAACCATCTCCCTTCAAACACTAAATAAAATGATGGAGAGACAGTAATACCCAAAAACAATGCTCTAACAAGGATTTAGTGATGCAAGTGCTCAGAAAATTCCGCTTGTACTCGTAAATCCCCCAACCGTTGCTTTGTACTTATTGAATTATCCCGAGGACTACCATAAAAATTACCTCTCTAACTAAATTCTCATCGATTAAATGACCAAAATTAGACCTAATTTGATCGAACACCGAATTCCGATATTCAGCCGCGTTCATCAATCGTAAAGGGGTGAGTGTGGTCGAAATTGCTCCCCGGCGACCGGATTACTCGCCGCTACAAAGGGCATGTGTTGAGCTACTGCTGGCCCACAAGGATCTCGCATTATCCGCCGCAGCCCATGTCGTAGCTGCGCATATTTTAGCAAAAATACTGTTTTAATCCGCTGCACGCTGAGGGTGCAGGTCAGGGTAATGAAGACGGCGCCCCGGAACTTCGCAAATCTCGAAAACAATTTGACTCGGCCTGTTTTTCTCGCTAATCCAATTTTTTGTAGAAATGGAGCGTGAAACGGTTTAAGCCCGCCCCTCATCGCGTTAAATTGTTTACTGCCAAAACGAGCTGCATCCCCAAATCTGGATCCGCAACTTCCACCCCGGGATCGAAAATGCTTTTAGAAACAGATGCACAAAATCCGAGTCCGCATCCCTCGAGAAGGAACCTTGACAGGCCAAGAGTGACAAGGGATCCCACCTATGTCGGCGTTTTTTCGTAACGATTCTCCCCAGAAGTAAAAGTGCAATAATACAATGCGAGAAACATTTCCTGGAATATACCGGATGCTTGGCTTGAATCTGCTTTCGAATTTCGAACCCTCTAAAATGTACCTATTACTTGACATTTTGGAATATGCTGCATACGTTTCTGCGAAGATGTAATTTAAGATTATATATTTGCAACACGATTTCCCAAGAACTGCGTACCTACCAGTTAATTATATATAAATTATCTCTGAACTAATCAAATATTTGAGCGAATAGCAGGTGAAAGGGAACGACGTATATATCAATCGCAATAAACTGGTAATAAACGAAAAATCTACTCAACCCAGGACATAGAAGGCGGAATGGAAAAAAGGAAAATAAATGGCATCAAGATCGAAAAAGACAAGTGCAAAAGTTTTGATCAAAAGCACATGAGTTGAGAAATATTAAAATTTACATATCAATATTGGATATTAAGATTATATCGATATTTGTCGATATACCGTTTTCCGATATTTCCATTTATCGAAATATTGAAATCATATCGATATATTGCCCAGTCCTAGAAAGTTCTCCCGAAGAAGAAGATACGACACAGGAAAGGCAAAATATCCTCACCATAACCAGTACCGACAGATGGTCAAAGAACTGATAAATAAAATAGGAAGAGGCACAATAATAACGACACCGGTTATGAATAACAACGTGCAAATGGGCAAACAAAAAGGAAATCAACGAGAAACAAACAAAAAATTCAATTAAAGTTTATAAAAAAGTAGATAAACCAAGGTCAATAACGCAAAACACGAGTGAGGGAGAGAACGACAGCACGCACTTTCAGGAAACTGATACCTGAAACATTAGGGGATTAAATGGTAAAAAAGTGGAGGAGTTAATAGAAGAATTTGGTTAATGGACATATATAGTGGAGTAGAAAAATAAAAACAAGAAAAGACAGGCGTCGGGTACATATGACACGGGTATAGCATAGAACAAGTATGAATACGAACCTTTAATAATGAAAGAATGATGAGCGTGCATGTACCCAGTAAGAAAAAATAACTGATACATGTATGCCATAAGAGAAACTGATCAACTTGCGTAACACAACACAATCCTTTCTTGTAGACAAGTACTTATATCTAATAAGTTCTACGAAATTTTTAGTTACTATGGCAGTAGCTACGTATGCAATCCTGTAGTGTGGTATGATTTTTTGCTCAATATATCACAGGAGAGTGAATCAATGTGTCCAGTATAAAAATCCCAGGCATGTTAAACATTAATAGATGGACTCAGTTCAATTCCTGGTATAATCTACACTCAGATTCTATTTTTTACTACAAACTGGACAGATTGAACTACTTATTCAGTTTTTATTCTTGTATGTACTTCGATTATTATGAACAGGAATGCATACGGGTTTAACATTATAAATGTACCTGTTTTCGCAGATTTCTAATCTAAACTTAAATGTTTAGTGTCGTGACGATTCCAAGAGATTTACATTAACTTAATTTTTAACAAGGGCAAAGAGCGTACGGTGCTATAAAAAGAAAAGTTCGGTGTTTCATTCAATCAATAAAATCAATAACTTTGAATGCATGGAGTCAAACTAGTTGCTGTTAAAATTTTTATTAAAAATGGCAATTTATTGCCCAACTTTAATTTTAAAACTGGAAGTACACAGTCAAAAGTTCTAAAAAATACATTCTTGTTTATGTCCAAAATAATTTACCCTACATTAAAATCTGAGTTACATTATAGTTTTGTCAGCTAGAAACTTTGACAAGTTCAGTACTAGGATTACTTGTAGAAACTTGAATAATGTAATCCAAAATATCTTCATCCAAGTTTTTACACTAAAAACTAGTTGCAAGCTCGATCCGGACCTGTTTTTCCTACAAACCTTGATTTTGGCAGCAACATCGGGTTAAGTTTTAGGTACGTTTTAGGTTAGAAACAAATAACCTTGACACAGAGTTAGGTAAATTACTTTAAAGTAATTAATTACCAATTACCACTCAATGAAGTAATTGAATTACCAGATTTTCAATTAGTTGGATGAAATAGTAATTCAATTATGATTTACTTAGTAATTGTAATTTTACAACATACATTACTTTTTCAATTACTTTCACTAGAAATTGTGGTCGTGTATTTGTATTTAGTAGTATTTAGATGGCCATATAATAACACAACGTTTTAAACAAGCAAATTGAAATTAATAAATAATTATCATGAACCAATATTGTGCAATGAAGCTGTTTTTTGTTAATTATTATGGAAAAACTATATTTTTACCGTACTTTACTCTGCAATCTGTACTTTCCGCAGGCATATTTTTCGCTTCTTACACAATAATTATAAGCAACCTGCAATGCTACATTCTGCACAGCCTACACTACACAAGACGCAACGCGTGCACATCCCATCTATATAGACACCTGCACCAAATATCTACTTGCTCATGCAGAAAACTAGCTGTTATCCGACTAGCCAGAGGAAATCATAAATTATACTTATATTGCTCCAGGAATGCTCTATTGCCATTTGCTTGACATATAACTCAACTTATCTTATTTTGTGCGTTCTGGATGTTCACTACCCAACCGAGGTTAGTTTACTAATTGAATTAGCAGAAAGCAATTTATTTACCGCGAGTCATTTCAATTACCGCAAGTAATTCAAATACTTGTAAAGTAATTTAAATACATCCGAGTAACTTAATTGCTCAAAAGTAATTGAGTAGTTGAATGTAGTAATTAATTACTTTCACAACGTAAGTGTCAAGTACTTTCCAACAAAAATGGCAATTACCAATTGCAATTGAGGAGCGTTTTTTCAAAAGTCGACATCTACAAAATTTGCGATTTTGAGCTTTATATCGTTTCCATATAAGTTTTTAGTCAGGAATTAAATCATGCATTCAGATTTTACAAAACTCGACATGTGACATAGTTATAGGGTCCACAATATCGGCCGGTTTTGCAAAACACGACATCTGAAGTAGTTGCAGTTTTATCAAAACACGATATCTGCGCATGTGGAAATTTTTTTATGTGTTGCGCAGTAGTTGCATTGAGGTCACTGCCACATAAAGACGTTCTTTGTTACACATTGACAAATTAAAGTGTAAAATAGTGCTACAAGCCATGAATGAAAGTGGGGAATATACAAAACAAATCGAAGAATCCCCAGGTGGTCGAAGAAAGTGTAAAGATAATCTTAAAGCACATAAAACAGTTAGATATTTCAAAGCATTCCTTGGACCAGCTGACATTGCTTTTCATGTGGTAAATAATTTCAGATTAAAATAAAAAATTAATCAGACTTAGTAGCAAAAAATGAACTTAGAACCAAGTACCGATTACATAAACTAAGAGCCAAAAAATTTTTGAAATTTTAAATAGACATTCTGATGATACCATTAAAATATGTTTTGATTGCCAACAAAATCAGCCTTTGCCGAAAACGTCTGTAGGGGAGGTATTCTTTCTGAGGCAAGTATGGCTGTTTAATCTCTGTATTATGCAGCACGAACCGAAAGGACAGAACAAGGATACGATATATCATTATACATGGTTGGAAACAGAAGCAGGTAGAGGAGCCAACGAAATAGCGTTTGCGGTACAGCATTATTTGAAGGAGTTAGAAAATCGTATGTCTGGCAATCGAGATATTACTTTAGAGTTATTTTCCTACTCTTGTGTTTCCCAGAATAAAAATTCGATGATGATGACCATGCTCTTAAATTTTGTTTAAAGATCTACAGTATTTACCCGTATACGGCATATCTTTCCCATCAGAGCGCATAGTTACCTGCCCCCTGATAGAGTTTTTGGAAGAGTAGAAAAAGATCTGAGGAAATCGAGATTATTACTGCACCCTCCACATATTATGACGTATATGGGAAGCATGGAACTGTACAGGTTTGGGGACGCGACTGGAACACATACGATATTAAAGCTACCACGAAAGATACTATTAAAAGTAAACTGCCGTTTAAAATCACAGACGCCCGAATTTTAACATACAGTAAAGAAAATTCAAGTCCATCTTGCGAAGTGCAGAATACATACGTTGGGGAAGCCGTTCGAGTAGAGGTGTTGCAGGAAGGGTCGAATATAAACACAATACTTAAATCCAAGAAACTCCCACCAGTGAACCACGTCAACGTTAAGGAGAAGAAGAATGTACAACAACTTCTGGGTTCGTTAGAACGGGATGAAGAGGGCAAGAAATTTTACAATATTGTAATGGAAGGGCAAGCAAAGGAAACAGTCGAAAATGAAAGACGAGATTATGATGATACAGAACCAGTTATATAAAACCGAAGTTGTTTTTTTTTCTCTACTTTATAGTGATGAAGAACACCACACATGGACCGTTTATTTTCTTATGTTGCTGAACATTTTTGCAAATGATATATTGTTTTTTTTTGCTCTTTTATAGTGGTCAGGAGCACCACACATGGACTGTTTGTTTTGTTTAATTTATTTTAACATTGCAAATGTTATATTTTATATTCTATTAGATTATTACTTTTTGTAGCTTCCTTATGTCATAAGAGATTTTAATACTTCATCTGTAGTTGTCGAGTTTTTGGAAAAACGGTTGTTTTTATTTAGTCTGTAAACGCTACATTTTTTATTTTACAGTTTTGTAATACTTATGTAATATGGAAATGACAATAAATGAATTATTAAAGATATAAAATACATAATAATGCAACAAGGAACATACCTAAGCAGAAAAAAGCTTCTCCTGAAAATTTTACTTTTTGTAGATGTCAACTTTTGATAAAACGCTCCTCAATTGCCCTATTTTGAAAAGTAACTCGATTTTAAGACCAATAAAAAAGGACTTTAATTATTATTTAATTACAAAGTAAGTAATTACTACCTAGTTCTGCCTTTACACCTTAAGCTCATAAACGTACTATATTTTTTGAACGTTAACAATACTAAATAAGTTCCGGTGCCTGTGCAAAAGTTATAACTACGAGCATAGGCGATATACAAAGGTCAACTTATTTTTAAGTTAAAAAAGTATTTATTTAGCATTGAAACTCATATCTGAAGCTTATTTTAAGAAGCATTTTTATTTTCTACTTGGAAGCAGACTGATTCTTTCGCTTTATGTAGAGTTTGCACCCAATGACATTAAAGATTGTACGTAAAACAACGTCACTTCATTTTTATTATTTTATAATTACATTATTTTGTTGCTATATACTGTAATTTTTAAGTTGGTTACGTTTAAGAGCAGCCTAAATGAATACTCTAATTAAGATGAATGAAAACGGTAGCCAAGCTGCAATTTAAGAATTCTTTAGCGAGCTCTATAACCTATTAATAATAATTAATGGAGTTGCATAATATAACTAACTTAAAATTTGATCTACAACGCCAAATCTTCCACTGGTTCTGTTTCCGTAAAATCCAGCCAAAGATCAATAAATATTCCAAAATATCCAATAAATAAGCGGAGGTGAGGTCTTAGATCCGGTCTAGATGCATCTTGCCAGCGCCCATTAAATTTAAATATGATTAACCGAAAGCGCCGACCTTTATCGAGTCTTTTATAATTTAAGACAGACCTGATCCGGAAGTCCGAAACAAATAGCTACTACCGAGCGCGTCAGGTGCTGTTAAGTATTACTAAATAGACTACAGCTAAAAATCGTGAACACTAGTACGTTTATCGCGCACAGACAAATTGCAGTGTGTGACCTTATGAGACAAGAAAAAGTTTGAAAGTCGATGTTTTAGTTTTTTTTTTGCAGTTGATTACCTTGTCAAAGATGAATTTGAATTTCGGCGCAGACCGCGTCAAACTAATGCTCCTTGTAAGCCACCCAAGATTTTTTATAAGATTCATGTGCATAGGAGGCTTGTAAAATGATATATACCGCCCATAGTTTGTTTAAAAACAAATACTGCGCAGTCTAAGTTTTTTTTTTAAATTTTAACTTTGATACTCTTCACTGTGCAAATTCATTTTCTATTCGTTTAGTTTTTATTAATATTTTCTGCCATCATGTCGATCTAAACTACTAAGTATTACTGAAAGATATAATTCATATGGCAACTAATAAAGCATTATGAAAAATCAAGAATGGAAATAAATAAGAAAAAATCAAGTGTGGTGAACCAGTGAAATTACAAAATCAATTAAAAACAGAATTAAGTTTTCCATATATGGGTATTTTGCAAAATTTCATATAACAAACGAGATTATTAAAACAAACACAAAACTCTTCATAATAGAAAAAATCTAATTTGGAAGATAAGATTTCAAAAAATAGAAAGTGAGTACAAACTACAGAAGAGTAGTAGTGCCTCAAGATAATGAAGACAAACACCATAATCAAACTAAGTTCAATTCTGGTAATAAGAAACGGGAAGAAACACACACGATATTTGTCGATCTTGAGGAAACATACGATTTGCTAGGAAAATGTACAAAGAGAACGTAGCAAACAATGGACAACGACTACTATAACTAATACAAGCCTCAAAAGTCTTAATATAGAGTTTTATAGCCTGTCCCTAATACTTTCTAATATAAGTAATATATATATTTTTAAATATGATGATACACTGAAGAACATGTGAAGAAATGGGGCACCTCTATTGGACCTTTTTTTTGTTTTGTCAAACATCAAACATAAACGTTTTGGTTGACTTAATACAACTAGTGTTCACAAGTTAATACATATTTACGTCATCTTCTTCTACGTTACGGTGTAGAAGTGTGGAAAAATTTCCATTTATTTCTACCTTTCGCTATGTTAATTTCCTCTTTCTAGATGATGCCGCGATTGCTAAGAACTTGTTTGATCATCTCTTCCCATTTCATCCTTGGCCTTCCTTATCGTCCTATTTACTGCGCGATACTGTGTTTTTAATTCTTCATAGATTCTGACCTATGTATTATTGAGCCTAAATTACTTTCATTTGTAGTCATATATGTTGTACTTTCTCCCTGTTTATTACCATCCCTTTTTACACAGTTTCTTGTTTCATAGTTCAGTTCTGCTGTAGGTTCGATTCGTTTCTTCTTAGTAATACTGCATCATCGGCGTACAGTATTTCCGAAAATACTACTGTCATCTAATTTCCAACTTTCAAACCCTTGGTTTTCTGGACACATATTTTTACAATGCCATCTACTATCACGGTAAATAAGTATAGGGATCCCTTACACCTGGGTACGGGCTAAACTATTGTGATTCTTTATTAGCACTCCCTTTGCACCATATCGATATCTATGTAAGTTATTGCATCTTCTGTTTTCCTTTTCCAATAGCTCTAGATCGGTTTCGATACTATTTTGCTTTATCATTAAATTATTTTTCTCTTCAGCGCATTTCTCTTTTCCTTTTACCATTTCTCCGCAGAGTTTTCTATTTACTTCTGTATTTTCTTAAATGCATCAATCATGGTCATTCCTTTCATTTTTTGTAGTTCTGCTATCTTCTTATATTTTGTGGTTCAAACTTTTTCTCGTTTGTTGGAGATCTGTCACTTGTTAGTCGATATATAAACTATAAACGTTTTTTTCTACTCCTTGTTTCGAAAGTACGCTTTTGCTCAATGAAATTAGGGCCCAAAGTAGGCAATGTCCTCCCTAGGGAGAAAAATAGATTCTTCTCCCTAGGGAGCAAAATAAAATTTTCTCCAAATAAAATTGAAAATCGTACGACACTCATTAATGACCAATAGAAAAATTAGATCACGAGCCGTATCCAAGACAACAACAAAATTTCTTGGAAATTTTTTGTAGGTAAACATTACTTCGTTTTAGGGTTTGTGTCGTTACGATTTTCTTACCGAATCTGCATTCGAGCATTAATTCATATCCGGAAATTATTTTTCTTGCATTCCAACAACGTCCTAATTTGCCCTCGCGTCCCGCTCGGGCAAATTAATACGACGTTGTTGGAACGCACTCAAAAAATTTCCGGAAAGAATTAATGCTCTTATGAGATTATATGTGATAACAAAATCAGAATTTATTTATTAACATTAATTGTACAATTATTAAGATTACTAAAAATGATCTTAGATGATACAGATTCAATAACATTTTCAATATTTTGAGAATCCACTTTTGAACTTACAACCTGCTGTTGTGAAAAACAATTATTTGATTTATATAAGTTGAAGTCACCCTCAGCCGATGTAATTGTTATATTTCGAGAATTTCCTGACGACGTTTCTCCACACATAATTTGATTAGCAACACAACACTTCTTAGCGATAGATTCATCTAAATAGCCCTCGGCCACCGCTGTCGATCGCCATCCTCCGTGTCGTTTTAGACTTAAAAGATCTCCTCCGGCTTCTACCAATAACGATGCTGAGCTACTCCTGAAGCTATGTCCGGTGTAACCTCGAACATCGGATAATTTAAGATACTCTGCAATTTTGCATGGAATTTTTGCCATACTGTTTTTACCTACGACTTGAACTGTACATTTCCCCTTTCTATAATTTAAGAAAAATCGCGAATGCTCTATATGTTTCGGCCGTAAAGCACAATACTTCCTATAAAGTTCAATTATATTCACACCATTAATTGAGTTATTTGTAATAGTGAATATTCTCTGTATGCTAGTTTTTGAATTTGGAATCTTGATTACTAAAAGGTCATCCTTATCTTGAATATCATTCACCATCATATTGACCAGTTCTTGAGAACGACAGGCTCCACATACTCCCATAATTAAGACAACCTGTCAAAATAAAAAAATTAAATAAAATTTAAAAAAACTGAAAACTGAACCTACTTTCATTCATAAATAATCGAGGTCTTGAGCTTCTGAAATAAATCTATTTATATCTTCCCTGCAAAACACATTCGCCTTTTTGGCTCTATATCCAAGGCTTTGTCTTTTCAAAAAAGCAGTGGGCTTCTCAGACTTGATATTTACATTATCCTGAATCGCCAGCGTTGTTCTCAGCATAGAGTATTTACTCCAAAGTGTTGATGATTTTAATGTTTTGGACTTGCTCGAAAAATACACCAAAATTACATCGTCTGTAATTTTTTTGACATTTCTTGACACACACCATTGTTTAAATACATTATATTCCCTTTCATATTTTTCTCTAGATTTTTGTGGAAGTAGATCCAACGATACAACTTTAGCCTCTTCAAGTAAATCTTGGGGAACGTTTTCTTCAGAGTCACTACCAGAATCCATTGATGAAAACCGATGACACAAATTGTGAGAATAAACAAATTGTTTCTAAAAAAACACAACTGCAATAGCAACACTACCTTGGAAACGACGCACAACATACTGGATCTTGATAAACGAAATTTAGAACGAAATCCAAAATAATAAGTCATAGAAATTATTTTAAAAGTGAGTCGTAGAAAAAATTATATGTATTACTCTGGAGTAAAGTGTTATCGCCTCCCTTAGATTATTATTTCTGCCTTCGCTCGCTAACGCTCGCTCTGGCATAAAAATAATCTGCGGGAGGCAATCTTACACTTTCCTCCCTAGTAATACAAATAACTATTATTTGTATATGAACAAGAAAATTTAATGGAACTCTAAATATACCTGTAAGTAAAACAAATAAACATATTATAGAAAAATATTAAAAAGTAGCAAATATTGCAAACCTGTTATTGCTGATGAAATATTGAGAAACTCATTAACCTTTGTTCTGGTTTTTTGTGCTATACAGAATCGAGTTTTACTGATAAGCAGATTTGATTTTTAAAATACGTTTTAGGCCCAACTTGAAAATAATTTATACATACAACAAACTATGATAGCGAAGAAGACGAAAAATGTTATGAAAACAGAACTTTCGGAAACAAGGTTTACGACAGAATTTGAATAAGCGATTCAACGCGAAAGTTGAAAAAACAAGATGAAACAGAAATAGTACTGAAGAACTGAGAAATCGGGGAAAGATGCCAACAAGGAAAAATGTGTATACACTTTTTGTTGCAAAATCCTTTTGTATTTATTTAAATCACACTTTCTTTCAAAGGAAGAAACATCGGAAGTGGACCTAATAGCCCTGATGGTAAAACAAAAAATGAAATAGATTTTCTAGCTACTGACAAGACACAAATAATAAAGGATGTCTCTGTTCTGAGCAGATTTTCTATGTAAAGCGACCATTGAATGGTGAGAGCAACAGCTATCTTCACTCTAGAGAAATAGAGAGCTAAACTTACTAGAAACAAATTAAATGGATCCATTTTAAAGATGTTGAAAAATATTCCAATATAATGACGACAAATCTAAAGAACAAAAAGTCGGAAAGTACAGATTTAGACGCGATCAACAGTAACATTACATCGACAATCAAGAAAGCTGAAGTAGAGTGTAGTGAATAAAAAAAGTAAATAAAATCAGTGAAAGTACAAAACACTAATAAAACTGAGAAGGGATAAAATAACCAAAACTGAAGTGGACTGAGACCAAAGTAAAAGTCTTAACAAGCAAATACTAAACGGGTTAGGATTTTCTTATTATGTGTTCCAAGGTAAATTGACCAAATACTAATCTCCCCTCAGTTTAATAGATTTTGAAATAAACAAAAAGAATCCATCATAAAAACTACGAATTCGACTTCTAGCTTCACTTCTTCGTCATCATAAAATCTTTGTCAACGTAGATTTCTTCAAATAGTCGAAGGGGAGCAAATATGGACTGCACGGCGGGTGGTTTTTCTCTTGAAAGTCTAAATCTTTTATCAAATCTTCCACAACTGCAGCCTCGTGCACAGGTGCATTGTCAGGCAAAATAAATTTTCCCTTTCCTTCAAGGCGGTTATGTTTCCTTAAAAGTTCTCTATAATAAACCCATTTTACTGTAGTCTTATGGAAAGACTAGAACACGCGTAGCCAGTCTATGTCTGGCTAACAATAAAAATGCTTGCTTAAGCTGGTAGCCAGCCTACGTCCGGCCCAGTATGCGGGCCCTTCATGCTGCGTGTTGCGGCGCGATCGGCATGTGCGCGCGCCACTTGCTTACGGTCGGCATGCGTTCTTATAATATAAGATTATCTATAAGCAAAATTCCTTCACGGTCCCAGAAAATCATTGTCATCACTTTTCCCGCCGACGGTTGAACTTTGAATTTCTTTGGTGTTGTACAATGTTTGCGTTTCAATTGCATGAATTCTAATCCAGCCTCAGGGTCAAAGTGATGAACTCACATTTCATCCCCGGTTACGATTTTATCCATAATTAAAGATGAGCAGTACACAGTAACTTAAAAAAAATTGCAACTGCGACACTAACAATATTATATGAATGACACCTGGCAAATAATTTTTTGGCATTTCGAAGAATAAAAATATGTTTTAGATTTCATAGTCTCCTTGATAGGCAAATATCTTAAATACCAAACGTTCCTCGTATATCGACATTTAACATTTAACATTTGTCTAATAGGTTCAAGGGTATATAGTTTCGTTTCAAATACAAAATAAAACACTGCTCATATTTTAGTTTGCTAAGTAAAGGTTATTCATATAAACAATATTCGCCACTATAATTATAGCTTTTGAAGCAGTGAAAAGAAGTTCACCTAGTATACTATGCTCTATTTTTATTTTCATTCGTATCAACACTTCTTAAATCTTAAATGTCACTTTTAAATCAAATTGCAATGTAAAAATCCTACAAATAAGATACGTTGGTTCTTACTGTCTCTAGCATGTTATTTCCAAACTAGGCATTCGCGCTTGTTTATTACAACGCCAAAGTTCTACACAAAAGAGTCTATATAGTAGCAGCCCTAAAGTCTAAACACTCTAAACCATAGAAATCTGTCGTTCTCCAGCCCTTCCTAGAGGTGTAATGCTGTCGAAATTAAGCAGCTCCGAGTTTCACCTTGAATCCTGTTTATTATCAGGCCACATCGTATTCTTAGAACAAAGAGACAAATGCAGCACATCCTTTATGTCGTTATTACGGCCCTTTATCACTCCTCACTGCAGCACTTCTTATCTGTTTAATATATATAGTTAATAAAAACCTACTCACTTTTAAACCGAGTCGCTTAAGCGGCCGTTTGTTAAAATTTGTGCTCTAACCTGAAGAATGGCTTTATGCTTAACATATTTGCTGTTGTTTAAGCAATTACGTAGAGCTTAGAGGCGGATATGGTGGCATTTGTTCTGTCTTTGTACGTCATTTAGAGGTCTTTGTAAATATACATGCAGTTGTGTGTTGGACACACAGAGTTCAAGCTTTTTATAAAATATACTTAGAACTCTTGCAGTTGCTTACGCGATGGAATAAATCTGGAATCGGCTCATTAATAATGAATATACAGTGGCATTTGTTCTTTATTTGTGTGTGGCTTATAAAATGTACATTTTGACTTAGAATCGTCGTCTCTTCTTTTTAATTCGTTTAATGTATGCCTTGTGAAGTCAATAAGATATGCATGTAGACAGTTGGTGAACACATAGAAGACAAAGACGACGGGGTCTAAACCAAAATGTACTTTAATTTTGACACTTTTCTAATTCGATTTATGTTCAGAACCTTTACAGTTGCTTCAGTAATGTTCTGAAGCTTAGAGTCAAATGTGTTCTTTGCTTTTACGTAATTTACAAAATGTAGATTGTGTTTAACTCTACAATATAACGGGGTGACCTTCGATATTGTAATTAAAGGGGGTCGTATCAGCGGGAAGCTTGTCACGGCGCGATTTTTCCGACGAGCATTAATTCCCTAAGCAACAAACTTCATTAAAATCTTAGCTGATGTCAATAAATTTCTTAATTACAGCTATACGCTCTCCGAAAATTAATGCAAGGATCACAGGAAGCTCCGAAAGCTCCCCTAGGAAACAACGCCAGGCCGCTGCAGCCACTCCACCACCGAACCGTTCGCACGAATATTAACTTCCACCAACAGGTACTCCACTCGCCTCATGCAAAATTCAATTCGTTCGGCTTAAAATTGTCAGGTTAATTGCAATGCTTGAGCGAGACGATTCCATACACCCATTAAAAAACACTTAAACGGAATGGCGGACAAACTTGCGCTATCAAGTCCAATTCATAAATCGCGGCTTATGCGTCTGGTCGGTGCTAATGTGCACTTTGCATGCCTCGCAGCAACATGGGCCGACGTGATGGATGACTTTCTTGGTCCCCACGGAAGGCTAAGTAATGGAGCCCCATGGACTCGCCGGAATTTGTAATTGAAACTGAGGTGCGACCGGAATATGGCCGATGAAAGTTTGCACTGATTGCATCTGCTCCCTAATTAGATCCTGTATCGAAGCTGCCTCAAACTTATTTGCTGAGTCTGCCACCACGAACAATAGAATCGAAAAATTCGCTCTGACCTAACTGTAGTTTTCTCAGTCGTAAACTGACATTACTACAGCTTAATAAAAGTTCGATATATCGTACTAAAATTATGACTTAGCATGCAGGTTTATATAAAGTGATAATAAATGATTGTAGGACCAGTGTGCCTTGGAAAAATAAAATAATTTCATTGTAATTGTTTTAATACTGTTAGCTATTTTGACATGTTAAAATGTTATTATTGGTAAGTTGCACGAATACAATTTCTTACTGAATATTTCACTTTTATAACGCTAAATTGTTGGCGTGTGACGAAAATGTGTTATGTAACCTTTCACACTTCTATACCGAATGTTTCACTTAAGGTACGATCATTAAGTAAATAGCATGGGAAATCGTATATATGCATATTTCTGTTTGCCACTTGAATTGATAGGATTGATAGTGATATCAATCGAAAGAGAAAAAAAATGCGCTTAATTTGATACTATTTTACTTGAATTTGTTGCTTGTTTAAGATAGAAATAGCTTAAAACACTTTGCATGTTATTCACAAAAAACAGACCAGGCACGATCAAATTTGTTTATGCCAAAATAAATGTTATTTTTTTAAAAATCGGCACTGAAGTACCTCGAAATCGTCATTAAAATACGAGAAATCGGCAATGAAGTAATCCATTGTTTTACGACTTTTTATAGGTTGCGGGAGGACAGATAAACGTCAGCCGACGTCAACATAACCTAAAAAAGTTGGTTAAAATGTTGTAATTTCACGATTTCTCGATTTTTAAAAAACCATAGTGTACCCCTCGGCACTGAAATTCCTTAGCTAAACTTCAGTGCCTTGGTATACAAATTACTATTTCTGTCAGTTATCAATTCACGTATTTAATTAATGAATGAATAATAATATTGAATATTCTAATGAAGAGAGGGTATTTATTATCAAAGCATTTTACAGTGGCGTCAGCTTACGCACAGTTCGTGATTTATTTTCGGTTAGATTTAATAATCAACCTATTCCATCTGCATCAACAATTCACAAGTTTGTGAAAAAACTTAAAACTACAGGCAAATGTACTTAACCAAGTACGTAAAAAGTTCTCTATTCTGCTGTAAACAATAACCCAATCTGTTATAAAATGCCTGTCTTACATTAGCCAACTGTCTATCTGTGATTATCCTACACTCCGCAACTATTGCTTCCGGCAAAGGGTGCATATTTGGGTGACGTTTTCTGTAAATTTTGTTTTTCAGATGACTCCACAGAAAGAAGTCGTATGGTGCCAAATCAGGAGATCTTAGTGGACAGTTGATAGTGCCACCGCAACCAATCCAGCAATTAGGAAAGTTATCACTTAGATATTCCCTCACATTCAAACCATAATGCGCTGGATAGCCATCATGCTGAAACCAAATCTCCTGATTTGCACGTGCAACTTCTCCTAATGCAGAGCTAATCTGATCGATTAAAAGTTCTAAATAAGAATCGGAATTTAAATTTTCACATATTTCAAACATTCCAATAATGTTTTTGTTAAAAATACCAGCCCAAATATTAATTTTCTGAATGAATTGCGTTCTTGTTTCAAGAGCTATCTGAAGATTTTCTTAGGCCCAGTATCGAGTGTTCTGCGTATTCGGTTCATTATTAAGTGTGGACGTACATTCATCTGTAAAACAGATTGACCGCAAAAAGTTCCTATCTTCGTTTGAGCGTTCCTGCATGACTTCACAGAATACGCACCTACTTTCTTCATCGACTAAGAACATCTCTTGATGGCACAGATGTTTGTAGGGATGATAACCATGCTTCTTCAGAACCTTATGCACTAACCGTGTAGTTACGCTGCACTCTCGAGCGATACATCTTATGCTGGTTGTTTGGTCGGCATTTATCAACCCCAAAACTTTTTCTTCCAGCTCATCGTTGGTTCTTCTATTCCGTTTACCTGTAATGTTAATGTCTCGATTAAATATTTGTTTAAACTGTAATATTAAAACTACCTTTTTGAATCACATGCTGCACTTGCTGTAGTTTAAAAAAATTTTACAAACTTGTGAATTGTTAATACTGATGGAATACGTCGATTATTAGATTTACGAGAGAATAAATCACGAACTGTGCGTAAATCGCCGCTGTAAACTGTTTTGTTAATAAATCATCCTTCTTCATTAGAATATTCAACATTATTATTCATAGTAATTAGTGAAATACATGACTTAATAACTGACAGAAAATAACATTTATTTTGGCATAAACAAATTTGATCATGGCTGGTCTGTTTTTTATGAATAAAATGCAAAATATTTGTTACAGTTTTTAAGCTATTTATATCTTAAACAAGCAACAAATTCAAGTAAAGTAGTAAATAATTGCATTTTTTTCTCTTTCGATTGATATCACTATCAATCCTATCAATTCAGGCAGCATGCAGGAATCTGCATGTTCGCACCTTAATTGAAACACTCGGTAGAGTGCATATTGCATAAACATATTCACACACATACAATAGAGCAGCAAAAGCAAAAATATGAGAACCTTCAACACACTCTAAAAGTCTGAACCTATAATCATTTATACTCACTCAGTATTTAAAACTAGAGCATTTAATAAGCCTCAATATCTGAACTAAATTGCCATTAAATCGGTGAAGAGTGAATTGTTTTGCAAAATATAATTCTTGCTGTATCATGCTAACTTAATTTTTTCAGTGAAATACAATGTGATGCAGGTATGGATAGCAATCTAGATAAATGCAAATTAAAATATTCATAAAACAAAAGCACTCCGCTTTCAGATTTAGTAATACTAACAAATTTAGTATGTGCAGTAATAATACTTTATCTACTCCTACTGCACAATGGCCATGAATTATGATTCATAATTCACGGTTTGCAGCCAATCATAAAATTCTATTTTCATTATTCAATAGGTTGCAGCCAATCACAAAATTCATTCTTATTATTAAATGACTTTTGAAGTTAACAGCTGTCACAAATGTCATAATTCTGAAATATGAACACAAGGCTCCTATTGCATAGGAGTAGATAAAATACCGTATTATATTCGCGATTATGGCCATTATTCACTCAGATGACTTGCGCCACGCGCCTTCGGCTTGTGGCGCAAATGTCATCTTCGTAAATAATGGCTGTCATAATCGCTCATATAATAATATACTATTAGTATTGCAATGCGACACTTTGCCGACCGGTATCCCTACAAATTTAAGCTATAATACCTAGGGTGCCTTGATGTCAATTTGACGTACCAATTTGTCTTTCCTAGAGTACGGACAGATCGTTGTCCCGTCTCAGTCTAAGGCACTTTAGAGTGAGGGACAGTATGGAGTATGGACAGTTCGTTGTCAGCTCTTACTCTAAAGTACTTTAGCGTGGCAGGAAACAACGATCTGTCCGTACTCTAAAAAGAACAAATACGTCAAATTGACATCAAGGCACCCTAATAATACCCACTTCTTGTTTGGGGTGATAATTACACATTTCATAGAATTCTCTTACTCTTTTACCATCACATTTCACGCAAAAATTGCTACAAAACAGATTCATTTCTATGAAAGGTATAAATTAATATTGCAAAATCTAAACCTGATTGGAACTGAAAAGCAAATCTAAGACTTGCAACATGCTACACAGTAAACAGTAGGTGGTGGCCAAAAATTATAAAACAAACAATTGAATAACTGTGCTTTTCCATATATGGGCAGACTGCAAAGAGCATTTTATTTTCCACTGATCTATTATTTGTTCTTTATCTCTGTCTGTGATACGAGGTATATAAAGCAGTCTATAACGCCCTAGGGCGTTATGAACTGCTTTGGAAACTTTTCAAGTTATTTGCGTATTCAAAGGGGAAAATAAAACGTTATCTACACCACGGGCATTACTTGATTTTCATAGCCCTTGGGGCGACTTATAAACCCTCGGGCCAGAGGTCATCAGACTTGTAAACTTGTCGCCCTCAATCTTCATAATGCCCTTGATACATAAATAACTATAAAATTTATCGATTTAAAAAACTGATAATAATTATTGTCACTTGATTCATTGCTAAATGTGATTCACAGTCATAACGATAGTTTAATAATTATTGAAAATAAAATAATGCATGATAAAACTTAAATTTCTCGTAAAATAAGAGTCCGGCAACGATATGGGGTGAAGATATTCATAAAAATTCTCGGTGCGAAGGTAATGCACATTAATAAAATATATTTGATTATACAGAGTGGAAAAAGGTATGCGAACCATTCGCGTTTTTTTAAAGAATCCCTATAATTAGGTAACTCAAAAGTTTTGCGTCGAAATCCACATCATTTTAATATATGTAATGTGTTGTGGATCTAAAGTTAATAGTTTTGGAGATGTTAAAGAATTTGTGCAAAACCAATGCTGAACTTTAGCCGGCTTCTATAAGCAACAGAAAACAATTTAATCAACAGTAATATCCCAAGTGGATTAAAATAGCCGATTAAATTTTGACTTTTTCTGTCAGAATGTTTTGTTAAGAAATTTGTCGCCGCTCAGCAAGAATCCCGAGTGCGTAGCACGAGAGATTTTGGGGCGGAAAATTTACGAGTTACATTTCTTCAGAGCAAAACATTCTGACAGAAAATTGTCAAAATTTATTCAGGCTAGTTTACATGCACGCGGGATGTTCGGCGTGATTATTTCCTGAATAAATAGATACAATTCAGTTTGTAAAACACCTTTAATAATCATATTAAAATTATTCACAAGCGATTAAATTTTGACACAAATTTAACCGCGGTTAAATTTTGACGTTTGAATTTTTGTCATTATTAAACTGTCAGAAACCATGGTGTTTGCGTATTATTATGGGAATGAGGGAAATAATCAAAGAAAATGCTACCTGTTTTTCAGATGTTCGAGTTTGAACATAAACGAACAAACTGTTAAGATCCTTTACTTAACCTTCGTCGCCACGACGAGACCTGGTACTCCTGTGACGTTTTTATATACAAGTGTAAAATAAGCAATAATATACAGGGTGAGTCAGGAGGAACGGACCAAACTCCAGGAGTGTATTATACATGTGAAAATAATGTAAAAAAACTCAAATCTTGTTATCCGAGTTTCATTTATTTTCAAGATACAGCTTCATAAAAAATCCCCATACGCGTTATTTTTATTTTAGCCTCTGTAATAAATGGTGCATTTCTCAATTGTTTGCAAATGATTACGTCTTAAATTAACAAAAATGTAGATTTTTTACAAACACTCAGTTAAATTCTCCATAAAAAATTGTTTTTACTTCCGTCGTCTAAAAGACGTCTGTCTGTCTGTCTGCCTGTCTGTCTGTTGGCGGTATAACTCAAAAAATATTTGTCGGAGGAAGACGATATTTTGCATACACGTTATATATATACCTGAAATTAAACGGGCACAATTTGATACAAATATATACAGGGTGAGCACCTTAAAAAATAAAATGTTGTTTATTTTTTATTCAATTTAGTAATAGATACAAGTAATAATTTGTACATAGTGCAGGCTTTATTCTTAGCAAAACTGGGAGCGAATAGATATAGAATAAATTTTTTACAATACAAAAACGAGGCACAAATTTTCACGTTATTAAATAGTTGCGACGGAGTAATTGGAGAAGCCGGGAGACATTGCTGCCGGGAGCCGCATAATGCGTCAAACTTTTCGCGAGGCTGACGCTGAAAATGAGGAATTTTATGCATACATCGCATTTACAAGTTTAGTCTGGAATATTTCTCGATGATTCTTAAACTAGTGGAAAGATTATTCTTTCTACATTCAGAGGATATCAAATTACTCAAAATTACTTTTAACAACTGCTACAGAAATTGTTTAAATAAAGCGTACGGGGAATTTGCAAGATAAACTTTAGCATCGACGTATTTTGAAAACGATTACAGATAAGTGTATACATCTAGCGTATGAAATGTGTCAGAAAGAATCAATGAATTTTTAGTGAAAGAATTATCTGCATTGGCTTATTAATGTAAAAAATATAATTAATTTTCCATTGCCTGATTTAGCTGAAACGCATCTCGCACACGAAACTAAGACATGCCCGGAATGAAGCTTAAGCCTACTGTTTGATTCACACAGATGCGTGCATCAAAACCTTTTTGATTATAATTAATCACGTAATTCAAGTCATAACTGTTTTATCTCATTCAAAGGTCGTGGTAAAGCCAAATTTGCATCTTGCCGTATTTGTTTGCCTCTGTTAATGTTGGAAAGGAATTTGTAAGCTTCCCTTAATGGCTTTAAAGCGGATGGATACATTTTCTACTAGAACTTAAGCCGACTTAGCATATTTGGGAATCATGGGTTTATGGATTTCGTTCAATTGCCTCATTGAGAGAGCTTAGCATTAAGGTTTCTTAGAATAAGCATTTTTCCTAAATAACGTGCGATGCTCCGATTGGCTACGCAGGATCGCCTCAGCCAATAGTGTTTGAACTTGCCCCTCCTTGAATTGGCGAGTTCGTCTCGCTGTAAATTCAGAGTTAGTTAGATTCAGAGCCTCGAGGAAGCAAGTTCAGCTATGCTTTGTGCTAGTTTGCGTTTCGGTCTAACTCCCTGGTAAAGTCGTTTCCAGGTTGTTTTGTGTTACGGTTACGCGCAATTCGCTATTTTCGCGTGGCCAATCCAAGCGTGTCACAACAGTTGAAGCTTTTGTAAAAAACCATCGGTCCATCAGTGACGTTTGTAATCGTTGTTACTCAATATACTCGTGTTTGTTAAATCTTGTTTCACTCCAACAACTAACTGAACCCAAGTTAGGGTTATTAAGTGGCAGTTCCCGGCAATCCCATTGAACCGGAACTCGCAGTGGATTAATTGGGGGCCCCATTCGTGGAAGCCTCTTATCAAGTTAATCGTACAAAAAACATTGGTCCTTCGAGCCGGATTTGGAAGAAGCTAAAAAACGCGAGTGTACAAGTTTCCAGTAGCTGGTGGATGCAATTGCTCCAACATCGTTTCGTCGGAGAGCGTCAAGAAGCTTCCCCAACGCCAGGAAATTCAACCATCGAGAGCTTACACCGAGTCCAGTTCCCACGTCAAGCGGCAGCGATCGGCAGCAAGTTGGTTTTCTGTTCGTCAAGAAGTTACTACGTTCTCAAATCAAAAGTAAGTCCTTTTCCATTACACCTTCGTTTAGTGTTGTTTTTTGCTTGTGTCAGTCATGGTGGAAACTCGTTCGGCATCAGCGGTCATGTCGGAAACTCGCACTTTAACCACTCGTTGCAAATTCATAAAAGCCCAAGTAGATCGTTTCAAAACTCTATTTCATAGAATTTCTTCGTCCAGCCCCGTGAAGGCTCACGAGGTCGGCAACTTGTCAGAAGAGTTTAGTTGTTTCCAAAATTTGTTGGATGAGTATAAGAAGTCAATGGAGGGCCTAATGGAGGCCGACGCTGAAAACTTTGATGAACTTTTCAATGAATTTGACTCTTTTATGACTCATTTTAGTGAGATTAGTAGCGCAGTAAAGGAATTCTTATCAAAAAATAAGATCAGTTCGGGTATAAAACCGAATGTAGGTCAAAATTCTTCGCAAAGTGGCCCTTCAGGAGAGCTCGCTGGATTAAGATTACCACCCTTAGATTTGCCTTCCTTTTCGGGGAAATTCGAGAATTGGGTTCAATTTCATGACTCCTTTACGTCGCTTATTCATAACAACGTTAATTTGACCAACGTTCAGAAATTTTACTATTTGATTTCTTCCCTTAAGGCAGAAGCTGCTAGTTCAATCTCGTCGTTAAAAGTTACCAACGATAACTATACCATTGCTTGGGACATTCTAGTCAAGCGATTTGAAAATAAGAAACTGATCGTAAAATCAAACATAAATGCGTTATTCAGTTTAGAGAACGTAAAAAAGGATTCACATTCGTCTGTTCAAAGGCTGCTCGATAGTGTAGTTAGAATTTTGGAAATTTTAAAGGCGTACGGGGAACCCACAGTCGACACCATACTAATACATATCATAGTTTCGAAGCTCAGCTCAGCAATGCAGACTGACTGGGAATTATGCAAACATGCCGGACAATTTCCTACTTTGCGAGAGTTGTTAGATTTTTTAGAGAGCAAAAGTCACTTATTAGGTTCGCTGGAAGCTGCGAAAATAGGTTCGAGTTTGGGAAATCAGGGATCCGAGCAAAAAAGTCATGCACGCGCTCATGTAGCCAGAGAGCAAGGTAATCACTCTTGTGATTTTTGCAAAAATAGTAATCATTCGATTAGCGCTTGCGAATCATTCTCAAAATTGTCGGTAAACGCTCGTATCGAAGAGACGCGTCGTTTGAAATTATGCAACAATTGTCTCAAGCCCGGACATTTCGTGGTAAAATGCACATCGTCGAGATGCCGCGTATGCAGAAAAAAGCACCATACTTTACTGTGTTTGCGTCCAAAGCGCGACGCGCACGAAAATACTTCGTCGCCGCGTCCTGGACCGCCAGAATCCAGCAGTGACGCACGGGAGGTCGGGGCCGTCTCCCCGAGCGAGGCACCCGTCGCATCCGTTTCAGCAGCTTGTAGCCGTCCTGCAATCGCGGCGCCAGCGCAAGTTTTATTGTCCACGGTTAGCGTATTCGTAGAAGGATCCTCCGGGTCATTTTCCCGGGCAAAAGCTCTTTTGGACCCCGGATCCCAACTTAACTTAGTTAGCGCCGACTTGTGTCAAAATTTGAAAATTGAGAAACGAGGTAATATCACCTCACTGTCGGGTGTTGGTGCCAGGGCTCTGAACGCTGAATTCAGAGCAAACGTTCGAATCCGCTCCCGTAACGGGAAATACGAGGACATTTTGAGCTGTATTGTGTTAGACAAAATTACGGACCCTCTGCCGGCCCTTTCTTTCTCGTTGAGGGATTTGAAGATCCCACCAAACATTGTGCTAGCCGATTCAGATTGTAATACACCGGGAAAGATTGATCTTTTATTAGGCGCGAATGTCTTTTGGCAAGTGCTCTGTCAGGGACAGGTGAAATTGGGCCCAGAGAAGCCATTCTTAACAAAAACTCTTTTTGGTTGGGTTTTAGGCGGAAACATGAACATCGAAAATCGAGCGCTCATGCTTTCAAATAGAGTTCATTTAAGTGTAGCCGGCATCGAGCACGGCATTCAGAGATTTTGGGAAATCGAGGGGGCTTACGGTTCATCAGGCCGACTCTCTGCTGATGACAAATTTTGCGAAGACCATTTTCAATCGACTACGAAACGGGCGTCGTCGGAGCCGCGTAGGTTCATCGTGAGCATACCTTTCAGGAAAGATGCTCCATCGCTGGGAGACTCGCGCGGTATAGCGTTAAAGCGTTTCTATTCATTAGAAAACAAATTGTCAAAAAATCCCGAGTTGAAAACCGCGTATTCCGCATTTCTCAAAGAATACGAGTCGCTTGGTCACTTGAGCAAGGTGGACGACGAAGCGAGCCTTCCTCATCCTAGGTTTTATTTACCACATTTGCCAGTCATAAAGGAGGACAGTTCAACGACCAAACATCGCGTTGTTTTTGACGGCAGTTGTGCGTCCTCCTCCGGAGTATCGCTTAACGACCTTCAACATAAGGGCCCAGTGGTCCAGCAGTCGTTGTTTGCAATTCTTTGTCGCTTTAGGCAATTCAAGTACGTGCTGAAAGCAGATTGCGCCAAAATGTATAGGCAAATTCTCGTGGACCCCTCGCAGACGCAATACCAATTAATTTTATGGCGTGACGACAAAACCTCAGCGGTAAAATGCTTCAAATTATTAACGGTCACCTACGGTACTAAATCAGCCTCGTACCTAGCAACTAGGTGCTTGATACAAATCGCCCAGGAAATCGAAGCATCGCTTCCAGAGGCCTCATTAAGAATTAGCCGGGATTTTTATGTAGATGACCTACTGACTGGTTTTGAAAATAGGGCGGAAGCCATAAAAACGCAATTCGAAATTAGTAGCGCTTTGTCGGGGTACGGGTTTGAATTGCGAAAGTGGGCATCCAACGACAGTGAAGTAGCTAGCGCCATTGGTGTAGATCGCGGCAGCATGGAGCCCATTTCTTTGACGGAAGACGCCACGGAGAAAACTCTCGGCATTTTTTGGGATACTCGGCGGGACGTGCTAAGTTACAGAGTAAACCCTAGCTGTTGCAAATCAGTTACCAAGCGGGCTATACTCTCTAGTATGGCTCAAATATTCGATCCCTTGGGACTACTTGGTCCAAGCGTTCTAACTTTGAAACTTCTCGTGCAACGGCTTTGGCAGTTGAAGTTGTCATGGGACGAAACGGTGCCCATGGAGATGCGCTCCAGATACGACGAACTCCATTCTTCATTACGCTCTTTGGGCTCGTTGGCAATTCCGAGACGGGTAATTTGCGATGACATAAATTCGATAGATCTCCACGGATTTGCGGACGCGAGTTCTGTAGCCTACGGGTGCGCCGTGTATATACGTTGCGTTGACGCGCGCGGTAATGTCACCACCAATTTGCTTTGTGCTAAGTCAAGGGTCGCTCCATTAAAAACAATATCCTTGCCTCGTTTGGAGCTTTGCGCAGCCTTACTGTTGGCTCGTTTGATTAAAACTATACTCGATTCCTCCGCATTTAAATTTGACCGCGTGTACTATTGGTCGGACTCCACCATAACTCTGCACTGGATAAATAAGGATGCGAGTAATTGGAAGACGTTCGTCGCGAACCGGGTGTCCGAGATTCACGAACTAAGCAATAGGGAAGAATGGTTTCACGTGCGTACAAGTTGCTACCCGTCCGATATAATTAGCAGGGGAATGTTACCCCAGGAGTTACTCAACTCACGCTTGTGGTGGCACGGGCCAGAGTTTTTGTCACAGGCGGACCTAAAACCCCAGCCCGTTAAAATTGATTCGGGTGAGCTAGCAGCCCAAGAGTCGCGCCCAGTAGTGGCCACTCTTCACCATCGCGTCCCAGAATTTGAACTTTTCAGGCGCTATTCCAGTTTCACCGGTGCCAGAAATCAGCTATCGGAATTAAAAAATATCCTGTCAGGCTCTAGTGAGCAATGCATAAGGGAAGAATTGTCGAAACATAACATTAAGTGGAATTTTATTCCGGCACGCTCTCCGCACTTTGGCGGCATTTGGGAAGCGGGGGTAAAGTTATTGAAATATTATTTAAGGCGAATATCTTGCAATGCAAAGTTAACTTTCGTTGAGTATTACACCATGCTGACTCAAGTGGAGGCGATACTAAATTCCCGCCCACTCTGTGTTCTCCCTACCGACGCCTCATTCCCCGAAGTCCTTACTCCTGCCCACTTCTTGATCGGTCGGAAGCTGACTTCGTTTCCGGAAGCCCAACTCCAGGGCATACCGGAAAATCGTCTCAGCCGCTATGGGCTGGTCCAGCGGCTGTCTCAGCAGTTTTGGGATCGTTGGTCCCGGGACTACCTCCACCTCCTGCAGCGCCGGCCTAAGTGGAAGTCCTCCAGCACGTCTCTAGCCCCCCAGGTGGGCGACGTGGTACTCGTCCACGACGAGGCATCTCCAAGCTACCGTTGGCCACTGGCAATCATTTCGGCCACATATCCAGGAGCGGATGGTGTTGTGCGTGTGGTGCAAGTGCGCGATTCCCGAGGGAATCTCCTGAAACGCTCGGTGCGTAAAGTGTACATCCTACCCAAAGACGATCATTGCGATCAAGGGCAATAAACATTGACTTTGCTCTTAGTTGGTAGTTTTCGCTAATTGAACATTTTGCTAGGTTTAGTTGTTTCTTTGCTTGTATTCATGCTAGTTGTAAGTTATCTGTAAGACTCTTGGATTATCATCTGTCATTAGTTCTTGTTATGCATTTGATTATTTTGTAGTGTTAGATTTCAGTTTAATTTTGGGATTTAATCACGTCGTGCCATAGTCGGCACTTCGGGGGCGGCATGTTTGATTCACACAGATGCGTGCATCAAAACCTTTTTGATTATAATTAATCACGTAATTCAAGTCATAACTGTTTTATCTCATTCAAAGGTCGTGGTAAAGCCAAATTTGCATCTTGCCGTATTTGTTTGCCTCTGTTAATGTTGGAAAGGAATTTGTAAGCTTCCCTTAATGGCTTTAAAGCGGATGGATACATTTTCTACTAGAACTTAAGCCGACTTAGCATATTTGGGAATCATGGGTTTATGGATTTCGTTCAATTGCCTCATTGAGAGAGCTTAGCATTAAGGTTTCTTAGAATAAGCATTTTTCCTAAATAACGTGCGATGCTCCGATTGGCTACGCAGGATCGCCTCAGCCAATAGTGTTTGAGCTTGCCCCTCCTTGAATTGGCGAGTTCGTCTCGCTGTAAATTCAGAGTTAGTTAGATTCAGAGCCTCGAGGAAGCAAGTTCAGCTATGCTTTGTGCTAGTTTGCGTTTCGGTCTAACTCCCTGGTAAAGTCGTTTCCAGGTTGTTTTGTGTTACGGTTACGCGCAATTCGCTATTTTCGCGTGGCCAATCCAAGCGTGTCACAACAGTTGAAGCTTTTGTAAAAAACCATCGGTCCATCAGTGACGTTTGTAATCGTTGTTACTCAATATACTCGTGTTTGTTAAATCTTGTTTCACTCCAACAACTAACTGAACCCAAGTTAGGGTTATTAAGTGGCAGTTCCCGGCAATCCCATTGAACCGGAACTCGCAGTGGATTAATTGGGGGCCCCATTCGTGGAAGCCTCTTATCAAGTTAATCGTACAAAAAACACCTACTAAAACAGAACGATACTAACAGGGCTCCATAGCGCTGTTAGAACTTGGCCAAAGCGCGGCTTTGTTCGCAGTCGCAAACGCCGCGGTTCAAATCCCTCCATTAATAGACTTTTTTATTTGAAAATTTATTTAATTTATTAGAAACGTGAAGATATTTTTACTCCTAACTTAATTTCAATTTTAAAATTATTTAGTGTCACAATGTCGACGGGGGAAGTTCTGGGTAAAGCATTTTACAGATTTTTTGTAATGCTGTAACTTGAAAACAAATAAAAATCGGATAACAACATTTGAGTTTTTTTACAATTTTCTCGTGTATAATACACTCTTGGAGTTTGATACGTTCCTCCCGACTCACCCTGTATAGTATGATCAAAAATTATTTTCAACTAGTATGGCTATGGAATAGTTCCTAATTTATAAATGCAACTATGTTTATACTTAAATGCCAAACTTGACATTTGATTTTTAAGTGCGTTATAATTGCATTCATAAATTAGGAATCATTCCATGGCCATACTAGATGAAAATAATTTTTGATCATTCTATATTTAAGATATTATTGTGTGGCTCTCTGACACCTCAAACTTAGTTGAGAAATACATATAATTGTAACAAGAATCTAAATCTCAGAAACGCTTTTGGTAACATTTTCAGTTAAAAGTGTTCATTCGCTATTCGTATCACGCGGTACCCTGGTACAACTTTCGTAAATAGTGCTTTCATAATGCAGTGGGAAAGTAATCTCTTTATTGATACTTGCAAAGTACATTATATCGGTATAATATAAACATACAATTAAATTTAACTTTTCTGAAGAGAATTGTCAAATTACAAACTACTGCCTGCAAGGAATACATTTTTCAATTTCTTTATTGTGTTCTACACACACGGGTTTGCAACATACGCAACAAGCTTTTCTTGTTTTTCTTTGCTTTTTGTTGATCTACAGATGTAGCATCTCGCTGTCACCTGAAGACAACAAGTTGAATTTCTAGGCTGAATGACTTCTTAGCAAGGTTCTAACTGAACCACGGGTCTTCCTTCCATACATTCAATATGCCTGATAAAGTGGCAATCGTTGCCATGGCTTGTTGCAAGATAATGCTTGTTAGCTTGCTGTGAATTATTTTTCTTGTATACAGGGTGTCCCAAAATTAGCGCTAAACTTTAATAGCGAATTCTAGAACCGGAAATATTAAGAAAACTTTATATAACCGTAGACCGAAAACCCCTTGGTTTTCCAGATACAGGGTGTTAAAAGTGTAGTGCTGAGGATCTTTTTTGTTTAATACTTTCGAAACGTTCAAAGATAATTATTTGAAACTTTGTACAAATACTAAACGTTTTCTACTTAAAAAGATAAAGTTACACTTGTTCAGATTTAAACATTTATATTTTTGATATATCCATATTCGAAATCTAATAATAATTGGTAGACCATGGAAAATGTAGTCGTTTAATTTAAATAATTCTGTAACTGATTAAAAAAGATAACAATTTAAGTCAAACGATACATAATAAAAACTTAATAAAAACATATGACACCAAAACTAACGAACTTTAACTAATCATAATAAATGTGATCAAACTGAGAAAATCGTCACAAAACTTAACAAAGAAAACACTAAAAATAACAAACACAGAAACGAAACAAAAAAGTACTATTATTAATGCAGTAAGTGTTCGAAAACGTTGCCCTTTGCTCTTTGCCTACTATTAGTATTTGTATTCTTAAACATCTATCAAATTCTTCTGCAGTTAATTCTTTCCAAACTTTCTCTGACTTAGTAGAATTATCTGTATTCCAGTGCTGCTATACAGTCTTCGCTTTATGATTGGTCTCCGAAAGTAAAATATTGCACATTACTAGGGTAGATATTCGTTTGAATGTACCTCTCTAACAGAAAGGGTAGTAATATGTTTTGTGTTAGAGTATGAACTGCTACTGTAGGAGGTGTGGACGTCCATATTGTTCCATCTCTACCCCGAAAATCCAGTTGATT
Organism: Agriotes lineatus; assembly: GCA_940337035.1. Classification (NCBI taxonomy): domain Eukaryota; kingdom Metazoa; phylum Arthropoda; class Insecta; order Coleoptera; family Elateridae; genus Agriotes; species Agriotes lineatus. The sequence goes on along the minus strand of CALNHX010007395.1, from coordinate 1,371 downwards.
AGCAACACTTGTTTCAGCTTCGTTTCCAGAATTACCAACGTCACTGTTTTTCTCTTCTATTTCTATTTTATTTTGTTCATCTGCATAAACATCTTTAATATGTAACTCCTCTTTTGTAGCCGATGCTGCCGGCAGCATCCATTCCCCATCGGACGCATCGCCCTCATAAGTTTCGTTATCTGCATCACTATCCTCCTCTAATTTGTCAAGATAGGCCACTTGTTGTTCATAAGTAATCCTGTGAAATTTAAACTCCGGTAAACAAGTTACTTTGAATAATTCTTGTTAACATAGAATTTCGACAGCGTAGTCTTTCTGGCTTAATGTGCCTTGCACCTTGAGCAACGATTCACGTCATGGCCGTGCTCTTTGGTGGCTCGTATTGTTTGATTATTGAGAATGAGGATACTTAGGCAGATATGGCCTTGTTGCTGTTTGTGCACCCATATTCATTAAAGTTTTGCAAGACCTTGCAGCTTGCATCATCAGAGTGAAAGTCGCACTAAGAACTGAAGGTTGGTGTGGAGCTATTTATAGTCCTGTGTGCCAGCCGCTCGAAGCGACGTAAAGCTGATTGGTCGTTAAGGTTCAGCGTAATACGTGGGCTTGGCCGTATGACGCACACTGGTTGCAATGCATTAGATTGTGTATCACTGAAATCCACGTTTTACTTAAAACCATCTTTCCTGATTATATTATTTGGAGGTTTTTTCTATTTCTATGGCTTCACATCATTGGATGATGGTGTGAGTTAGCATCTGTCCGTGTGTGTGTGTTTTTTTTTTTTCTATAGACTGCATGTCCTAAACTACCATCTGCTTTACGTTTTACCAGAACCTCTAGAAACGAAATACTGCCATTTTCTTCTATTTCCACTGTAAATTGTATGTTGGGATATACATAATTCAGGTTTTTAAAAACAAATTCAATGTCTGGCCTCAGGGCGACCAGATGACAAAGGTATCGCCTACATATCTAAACCAGCAGGTCAGTTTAAGCAGCGCTAGTTCGAGATCCTTGGTTTCAAATGCCTTCATGTAAATTTTAGTGATAACAGGTGATAGCGGTGAACTCATAGCCGCTCCTTCGACTTGTTCGTATATTTTATTGTTCCAACTGAAGTAAGTGTTTTTCAAGCAAATTTCGACAAGTTCAACTTGGTCTGTGGGCAAGAGATCTTTGAGCATTACTAGCACCTCATTAACCGCCACTTTCGTGAAGAGTGATACTACGGCAAAACTGACTAAGAGATCATCTTTGTTTAACTTTATGTTCTTTAGTTTCTGGACAAAATCTGCTGAATCCTTGACATCCTTGGTCAATGGACTGACCAGTCTGTCCAATGTAACTCGAGCCGACATTGAACAGACT
>CALNHX010007394.1:0-74791 GCA_940337035.1 Agriotes lineatus | reverse complement strand
TTAGTTTAAATGAGAAAAAAGTTAGTTAAACGAGATTAACAGTTGTTTTAATGGTTCTGACAAAATGTTTACATAAAATGTAGTAATATTGAGGCACTTCATTGTTAACATTCTTCTATTGCAGATTTTGTTTCAAAATACAAAATAACAACTTTCATAGTAAAGGTAAACGCTGAAATACATGTCCATGCACTACCATTGATAATAACCAAATCTATTTAATTTCAATAGCAGTATTATATCTTTCGAAGAGAGGGCGCTTTAAGTTAACACTCGCTTTTTATAATTCATTTTCGGATGTATATAATACTGTGAAAAATATTCCTACGTACATACTCTAGATCACTAACAATATAAATTTTTGAAACCTGGACGCTTGGCTACGTACAAGCGAACATGTCCAGGTGTATTAACAAATAAAATGTAGTACCAATTTTGCGGTCCTGCCCTGAGACGCTATCGAAATTGGAAATTGTACATGTATTAATTTTCGCCATGCTCTGTTATTATAATTTTACACTGCGTGTCTCAATTTTCAAACTTAATTTGTGAATCAAGCTTATTAATAATTGTCTTTTTAGTAAAATGACATTTGATGTAGTGATGGGCACTATCGAATGATTTCTACTATCGAATACTTACTAAATGACTAGTACCAACTATCGAATGAATTTATTCGAATATTTTTATTCGTTTTCCCTATATGCCTCATTTGCTTAAGAATATTTATTAAATGAATGCTCCTCACTATTGATTGCATTTATTCGAATATCATATTCGCTTTAGAATTCAAAATACCTTTCAAGGTGCATAACAATAAAATAATAATTGATAATACTTCTGCGATCTGTGAAATTGTAGATCCAATGTCTAATTTGCTTTAGAGTTCCTGTATAATAGGTTAGTGTAAAGTTAGACAATGAGGCAGGTATGGGTGGCCGTTGATTCATTTAATAATTACCGCAAAAGTGCTGTACATTGCAATTCGGTAGGTAGCAACCGGCGAAAACCGAATGAATAAATATTCATTCATTCCGTTCGGCTATGTGCTACCGCGCCACCTATCGCCTTACCAGTTCGCTCATTTGCCATTTCGATTGTGTCTCGATAGCGTAAATGACGAATGAATAAAATCATTCATTCATTTTACCTATCGAAAAATTCGAATAATCGGTGACTATCGAACTATTCGATAGTTTTCATTCATTCGTTTCCATCACTAATTTGATGATCTCTGATCCTAATTGAATGTTATACAGTGACCGTCAAAAAGTTGGCAGCAAACAGGAAAAAATATCTTTTCGGCAATAATTTGTGATTTCTGGATACCTATTTAGATTCTATATACCGAGGATTTTTACTTCAACAGAAAATAGCAGTTTTCGAAATTGTCAAAACCCAGAAAGTGCTATTTTTCGGAACCAAACCATATAACGGGGGTGTAACATATTCATAGTACTTGTACGTTCTCCTTTATTTTTGAAACTTAGTACATCGTATGTAGTTAATAAGCTTTGTTTTTTGATATACCAATAATTTTTTGCCACTTCCAAGTTTCAGCGGAAGTGATTAAATCTCTTTATTTTTAAATAGAACACCTTATATCTTATTGCATTTTCAGATTATATTTAATTTTCTGACCTCAGTCTAAAAGACGAAGGAAGTATTGTAATCGTGAAAAAATCATCTTTCGAGATATCTTTAGATCTTCACGTTGGGTCCCTAGATGATGAAAAACAGGCTTTCTGAATTCGGTCTGTAGGTATGTCTGGCCGTCTGTCTGTTCGTTGGGGACCCAATGGACACAGGGTGAAAATCACAAGTGCGACATAAATTTATAGGAATTTCTAACGCAACCAGAAGCGGATATAGTGTGCACCTGGTTTCAAAAAGAATAAGTTTAAACATTTTAGTTTAACCATCTTTAGCGCTGGTTTAAAATATCTAAAAATATAAGGGGTGCTCCATTTAAAAAATCACTATTTGTAGGTTGTATACTGTATTTAAAAAAAAATGTTTCCTTGTCTTTATTATTAACGGTACTGTCTAGCGATTGACAAATACGTACCCTGACTCACCGGACGCTCAATATTTCTATTCATTTTACTATATTTACCTTGTATCTGTTGAGTATCTCCTCGTCAAGACTAAAACCTGAGCTATGTGCAAATTATTGCTTTTATTTTTTCTACAGTTAAAGCAAACTTATGCAACATTTAATTTTTTAAGGTGTTTACCCTGTATATATTTCACCGCAAGAATATTCGGTTTCGAGCTTGGTAAACAGTTTTTGCCAACAAACGGACATACGAACATATAGACGAACAGACAGACAGAAGAATTTGAGAAACCATGTACATATTTCGTTATCTAGGGACATTGAAACGTGACGATCTGGAGAAATCTCGGAAGGTGATTTTTCCGCAATGACAATACTTCCTTCGCCTTTCAGACTACAGAAGTAAAAACAAAAATCGATTAATTTTAATGTTGCAAGGTAAATATGAAGGGTTCATCGTTAAACAGACTCCAGATGAGGCTGATGCTAGGTTAGCACCCATAATTTCTACAAACTAATAGATCAAATGCACCATGTAATTAAAACTTGCCATGAAACAAATGTTTGTTTTCTATTTTGACAGTTCAAGTTTAGTTTTGATAATAGCAACAATTAGTATACAAGTTAGGTTTGAAGTAAGAGTTGTGAATCAAAAATGAATTTAACGAAAAAAAATTCTAGAGCCATAATTTACTATGACTTTACAAGTTCCTCATCTTCGAAAGAAAGCTTTGGACGACTTCGTGCTGCATTTAGCGACCAAGCGCCTTCTTAAAGCACTGGTTTAATGAATTTAAATTTGAACGAATCGCACTTAACGACGATTTTCGCGAAGAAAGATCAATTTCAGCAGTTACCGAAACAACCATAGACGTCGTGCGAAGATGGATTCAGGAAGAAAATCGAGTCACATATATAATTATTAGGAGCACCTTGGGAATTGGCATAACCAATGGCGCCGCTATTATTTAATGTTCTTAGACTGGCCCACGAACTCTGTTAACAACGATAAAAGGAGAATTGTGTGGGACTTCCAGAATAGCCCAGAAGGGCCGTAACTAGACAAACTTTTATTGTAGGCAACCCAACATTTTTACGCCCCCCCCCCCCCCCCCAGTGCACTAACGATAGAGGTGACAAAAAATACTAAAGTTACTGTATGACTTCTACATAAATCTCCGGATATATGATGTAATGTATTCAAAACACACAGGTAGGTATTCAAAAATAAATCCAACATTTTTAATTCAAAAGCTTTAAAAATAAACAACTAAATGTTAACATAATAAAATACAACACAAATAAAATAGGAACAGAAACTAGATTATAAGACACCATTTTAATAAAAAATCTGTAAAAGGCTTGCCTTGCAAGTGGACGTTGTGATGCTAAATAATTTAAAACACAAAGTAAAATAATAATACTGTAACAATAAAACACTTGCTAATGCGAATTATATCAATTTTTAAATAAAAAACTACCGGTAGTGGGATTCGAACTACAGCGCCTGTGAATCCGATTTCGTTTCTACTCGTCTGATCCACTGGACCATCCAGGATCTCTTGGATCCTTCGTCTTTTAGAAGAGGGCAGTAAAAAGTACTTATTATTATTTACCTATATATAAACATGTGGTGTACCTGCATCTCTGCGTCACCATTTCATTGGCACCGATCTGGCCAAAATTGGAAAGCCGCTGCGTCACTTAGAACACAACAATAAGCATATATATTTATCAATAAACACGAGTTCGAATTCCACTGTTTACAATGTTTTTTTAGATTTCCAAATTTATATAATTTCCGTTACTAAGTGTTTCAGTATTATTAGCAGCATTAAACTATTTTTTACTTATTTTCTAGATAATTTTGAAGACTCTTCAACTATAATTCGATCTAGCAAAAGTTTTTTCTTTGCAGCGCCTTGTTTTCTCCATTAAAGACACTGAAAACATTTTCGTTGGTAACTTTTTTATGTACAAGTCAATTTAAAAAAGCAAAAATTATTTTATTATAATATGACCACCTACGAATGTGCTCAAAAACTAGTAAAAACATGTCAATATGTTATAATAATACAATATGAACAAATAATTACATATTATTATTCGTAGTAAGATATGAACGTAGAATAAGGTTCTATTCTCGCAGCCACACTGCCACACCGTCTTGTAGTAATCAATATAATATTTAAAACGTGAAGTTTTTTCTGTCGGCACCTAGTATGAGCCTTGCATCATGCCGATTTCGATCATCCCTGTTTTTAAATAAAATAAATAAAAGTTGCCACTATGTAGCGCAGCAGAAGTGTCTTAAATTGGATAAATTCTAGCGGGCAAATGATTGTAGCGAAAAATGCTATAGTAGTGGAACAAATAAACTCTCAAAATCAGTCTGTGGTGTTCTGCTGATTGTTGCAATGGGCCATTGTACCAGCGATGAGCCCAGAGCAGTGAATGTAATTTATATGTAATATGTGCAATCAGTGAGCCAGTTCCAACAGTTGTTTAAAATTTAAGTTAGTTGTTTTCCACTGTTGTATTACAGCCAGTTTTAACAATGCAAACAATTTTATAATTAAAGGCCACCTATGCGGTGGGCTAAAAAACTAATAATTCTAATACTTTGATTGATATATGTGGGAATTGTAAAACAGGCGCCGTTACAATCTGGTAGAAATATAACATTCATTATGCAAATAGCACAAGGCAATGTAATGTAGCGACCAGATTGGGCGTAATTCGCATTATTTAGGCTAAAATCGTTAATACTACAAATGAATTTGTTTGTAAAATCGCTCACTTGTTATTTTTTTATTAGTATTTTTCAGGCCATTTGCCGCTCCTTGCCGCATGCGCCTGTAAGCGGGAGCCTACTCGGCCTATACCTAGTTACGGCCTTGCAGTAAAGATGAAAGCTGCTATCGTGGGGCTCAAAACTAATATTTCTAAAACGAAGACTATGCGAATAAATACTCGTAATCTCTAGAAGTTCCGGATAAACGATAAGCAGATTGAAGAAGTAGATAGTTTCCGCTACTTGGGATCCACCACTACAAACAAAGGATGATCAGATGAGAATGTACAACAGCAAATTTAAAAGGCTAGGTAGGCTTTCGTCATGCTTCAAAAAATATGGTCGTCATCTCGCTTATCCAGAAAGATTACACTACGTCTATTAAATTCAAATGTAAAGTCAGTGTTGCTATATGGGTGCGAGGTGCGAACATGGAAGGCCACAGCAGCAATATATATACATGAAACTATAAATATTTGTAAACAGATGACTTTGAAGGTTTTGTCATATCTTCTGGCCTGAAAGAATTTCCAATGAGGAGTTGTGGCGTATGACCGATCAACCAGAAATACAAAAAAAAAGTGATCAAAAGAAAATGGGGATGGATTGGCCACTCTCTACGGAGAAATCAAAACGAAATCTACAGAGTAGTACTAGATTGGAATCCACACGGGAACAGGAGACGAAGCATACCACAAGCAATTTAGGAAACACGTTTATAGGAACCTTTCTTCTTAAAATAAGCCATGGAATACCACCTTTAAGTGTGATTACTTACTTAGGAAACACCCTGTATAATATATACCTGCATGTGATGACGTAAGATACACTCAAGGTCACGGCTATATGAAGTACTTTTTTCCTAGGAGTATTTGTTTGAAAAGTCGACAATAGCAGTTAGTCATCTTGCGTTATTTTTTCCTCACCCTGTATAATAAATATATTGACGTTCGTTATGTTTGTACTGTTCTTTGATTCTCCTACTTCGACTTTACTCCCTGTGTTGAGGTAATAATATAGGTACTGTTTTATTCCCGTTCGTGAAAATATATTAAAGAATTTAATTTATATGAAAACTTTCAGCTACAAGATATATTAGTGAAATTACTAATTAAATGCCTCTTTCACACGAAACTAAAAGGAATTAAAAGATAGAGAACGTGTAATCTCTGCCTGTGCCAGCTAAATGTGTGAAATTACAAATTACAAGCTCATTATGCGCGACACACTCCACAACACGTGTGTTGTGTTGCCTAAAATTTTTCAATATTGGCTTGTTATATATATTTAGAACAAGCGTTTAGCTGAAATTGATTTCAAAATATTCAATTATAACCAACTACAGGAACAAACATACAGATAAGATGTATCACTAACTGTAAATTTAAGTTTATATTTCAATAATAAAAGGTGTGTAATTGGCCTCTATAAACAACTTGGATTGTTTCTATGAAGAAACTAAATACGTTCAAATAATTCCTTATGCTCCAAAAGTACAACAAACTTGCGAGCTGCTTTAAATTAATTTTTGTAAACGTTATCTTCGACAAGAGATTTCAACTTTTAGTAAATATTTTAGCTACCATGACATGTTGCCAAACGCCTAACCCAGCAATTTATCTTTTTCAGCCGCTATTAATTTTAGTGATAATCACTCAACAAATAATACCACAATATTAGATGACTGCAAATAAAAGGTTATAGAAACAATTTAAAAAAATCCGATCGTGGTATGATTTTGCAATCTAAATCCCAGTAACTCCAATGGCCTTCACTGCATTCCCCAATCCGGCATTTGACGACGGTGATGCCTTAATGCTTAAGCCTTCTCGCCCTCAATCAGGAGAAGCTGATGCCCCTGTAGTGGGGATGTTGACAACAAAGCTGACAACAAAATAATATCATTAAGAGCTAGATTAGAAGAAAATCTCTTAAAAACCTGGAATGCTGGAAGCTGTTAAAAACAACCAGCCTGTGTTTGCTTCCTTTATATCTGGTTTTTGATGATTACCTAGTTGGTAGCAGTTTGGGGTATCACATCAACAATAGTTAATTAGATGCCATTTATGTATCTATCCCTTGTTTACCTCGACATGTATTTACTTTTTTAAATATTTTTTTATGTTATTAATTCTATTGAAGGGATTGTAAACAATTCGGAAATGAAATATTATTTCCAATGTTATTGAAGAGCTACACTTTACTCTTCCTGAAATTCTGTTTAGCATAAATTACAAGGTTTTTATGTTACATCTTACTCCATGGTTGATAATAATGAATGACATTTTAAAAGGCGTATGTATTTATTTATGATATAATTGAACTTTTAAATGTTTTAATATACAGGGTGTCCTGGTTTCTTTCGCATTGTTTTATACCTATAGTAAATGTTACTCTGATCAAAATTGCATTTTTATACTTTTTTCGATTCCTTAACAAGTTACAGTATATTACAAAAGAAATACCACCATTCTTCATTGACCTTTGAATTTTTGAACAGCTGCTGCTGTTTTTGGTAAAATTGTATAGTTCTGGACAATTAATGTAACGAATTAGCAACCATATACAATTAGAAGATAATTTTACTGTTTTTAGTTTAGGATTAACATTATCGTTCCCCGACTAGGTAGAGCACACCGTTCAAAGTTTCAAGAAATTCTATAGTATCCTGTGCTGCTGCATTAACAGCACACAAACTGCAGAAACCCGTCAAACTGTGGATGCCTTTAATAACAAATATGAATGTGGTCGGTAAACGTTATCGATTTTCTGCCGATTATGAAGTAGGAGTGAATGAGAAGGGAGCCATTCAGTATATGAACGCGTCTTTATACTCCGATTTTGCAACTACCGGAGGAAAGGAAAATGTGGCCGCAGAATTGATGTATGTATTTCAGACTATGTATAAACACGATATTTGGAACATTACTTCATACTCTACACGAAGTGATAATCATACCGGAACTTGGTGCAGAGCGCCTGGTAAAATCATATACTCTTTAACTAATAGAGATAGTTAATCCGCAAATGCACTTTTAGCAACAACTGAAGCTTGTCTGAAAGTATTCTGCAACACATTGCAGCCGTTCTTAATCTTGATCCGGTAGCTGTGCGTAAAGAAAACTTCCACTAAAATATGCTGTTTGTTAACAAATATCTAGATGACCTAATACAATGGGCAGATGTAGATAATCGATAAAAAGAAGCAGAAGATTTTAATAAGGTATCATTTGCATAATCAGATACGTACGACACAATATTTAACTATTAGTTTTTAGAGTAATCGTTGGGTAAACAGAGCGATAGCAGTTGTGCCATTGTTGTACCCTATGATTAAATTTGGTCCCTGGCATGCTCACGTTTCGATTTACCAGGATGATGGAAGCGTAGCCGTGGCTCACGGCGGAATTGCAATGGGTCAAGGAATTAACACGGTTCTAGGTAAATTGCTGGAATGCAATTGCTCGAAATCCGTTGCTCGAAAGTCAATTGCTCGAATGTGACTTTGCTCGAATTGCAAGTTTCTCGAACCGCAATGTCTCGATTATCTGTTGCTCGAAAAAAATAAAGTTGTGAAATAGCCTTAACTCGAATCAGTTAATATCGAATATAAAAAAACACAAATTACAAATTATAACCTTTATTAATGAAAAATAGGTATAGGTATGTATTACATTCCGATGACAATTTATTTCGTGTCCCCGTAATTGCATTCCAATGATAATCACTTTCCTGTTACAAGAACATAATACTGTCTTTGACCACTTACTACAACAGCTTTTGAAGATTTTAGTATTGACCCATTATTTAAGACCACATAAATTCGAGCAAAACATTTTCGACAAATTGCGGTTCGAGGAACTTGTATTTCGAGAAAAGTTACATTCGAGCAATTTGATTTTCGAGCAATTGATTTCGAGCAATTGATTTCGAGCAATTGCATTCGAGGAATTTGCCGAAGACGAATTAACACAAAGGTGCGTGTAATGTGAAATTGTTAGACACCAAACATCTGACAACTTAACTCCATAGGTTGCTCAGGTCGCTGCACATTGTTTGGGTATTCCATTAGATCAGGTTAGCATTAAGCCCAGCAATGTTTTAACGTCACCGAACGCGATGAGTACTGGTGGAAGTTTGACAAGCGGGGCTGTTTGTTACGTAGGTATCTTCTCTTTGTTTTACTTGTCTCACTGTTGAAGTGGAATAAGAGAAAGAACTGCAATTCAACCTTTTGTAAAAAAATATGAGCCACGTTAATAACGTCACAAGAGTTTCAAACGTTTAGTCTTGATCTATACAACGTATTTGATAAATTGTTTTTTATTAAGTCGTTTTCTTTAACCTCTTTGCCGGTGTCAATTTTTTGCATACAAATCTAAAGTAACCTTTTTGTAGTGCGGACTTTGGACCAAATATAATTTTTAATAATTATTATAAAAAAACTCTAAAGGGCTTTGCACGGAACTTAAATCGCAAGTGTTGCGCACATCGATTGCTGTCTGCATCTGCGGTGCGCAACGATCGATAAACATTTCTGTTCGCATCAGCTGTACTCTGCGGTTTGTCCCATTTACAGATGTACAGATCCTTAAGGGCTTTGCACGGAACTTAAATCGCAAGTGTTGCGCACATCGATTGCTTTTTATTTTTGAGAGATCATGAGTTTTAATCACTATTTTAAGGGCGTTTGTTTTTTATCCCTTGAAATAAAGCATCTTAAGGGGTTTAAATTGTTTTTATGTTCAAACACGCATATCTGAAAAACAGAACTTAGAAGTATGAAGTAACATATCAAAAGAAAGCTCATTAAAAGGGCTCTTCAGAAATACAAAAATATATAGGGCGTTCGATTTGAAAAAAAATCTAAATTAAATTTGCATATATTGAGCACTCTGTATAACACTAATACCCAGATCCACCATTTTACACTTGAAAGATAGTTTACAAAAATCATAATTTTTGGTAACGTTTTCCTTCATTCAATTGTTTTCTGTCGCGTACAGCAGCCGCCTGAAGTTCAGCATTATTTTGCATAAAATCTTTAATATCTCCAAAACAGTTGACGCTACAACTTTATATAAAAATGATCAGTATTTCAATACAAAACTCTTAAGCTACCTAAATATACGGCATTCTATTTAAATAAAAGTAAGCTTGATCCGCCACACTTTTTTGAGACATCCTGTATAATCAAAACTATTTTAGTAATGTGCACCACCTTCGTACCTACAACTTTTATATACGCAATATTTATGTAACTTTCATAGTTTTAGAAATATCTTCCACCCCCGCTTCGTTGCCGGACCCTGTATAAATAACCATTATACATTATAAAATAGACCTTACTTGAAAATGGATGAATCTGTTTTTAATTCATTTAGTTCATTTTTAGGTAAAATCAATATGATTTTGACCAGTTATGAAAAGTATCAAAAAGTCACTTTTTTAATGTCACCAATGGCAATGTGAAAAAATAATACATTATAAGGAAGATAAAAGCATAATTTTTCCCAAGATGTGAGTTTGCAGCTCAAGGGCGAAGCCGAGCACTACAAATACACAGAGGGAAAAATGGTGTTCTGTCCTGCCGTGTATACAGGGTGTTATGGAAATAAGTGCAAATCTTTTAACCCGTAATAGAACTCGCTAAACCGAACCACTTCTCTATTTATCATTTTTTCGAAAATGCCCTCAAAACTGAGTTAAAATTCAAAACAATTTTATTCTAAAAATGCATACCCGCCTATGGAATAACATTTTAATTTAATGGCACAGGACACAAAAACATTTCTTTGACTTGCAAACCAACAAAAACTGCATAGGTACTGATAAAGCGTTTACTTCACATCTGGTCACCAACGTACTTAATCAATTGAGGTAGGTAAATTATTGACCGTATGTCGTTCACCTATAACTTAGAATTACTTACCAAGCGGCTCGTCAAATTTAGGGGAGATAAATAATTGAGAAAATATACGATTAAATGAAAAACGATTCATAGACAAGTTGTTCATTTTGGTGAGCTCTATCACTGATTAAAATATTTGCACTCATTTCCATAACACCCTGTATACAATTTTTTCAACGGCTAGGATCAAAACCGTAAGAAACATTATTTTGTAACTAAAACATTAGTCTAAATCAAAATTATGCTGTAATATTTAGCAGTATTTCAACTGTGTTATTTTACGAATACCATGACAACAGACATTTAATTTTGTTTCATATTGTCCCTTGAGAGAAAATGTGTTCTTTCTGTGACAATTCTTGTAACCTAAAATATGATCCGCCAACTGTCCTTGTATCTTAAAACAAAAGCAATTAAAACTTGTAAAGAAACTGTGACAGTAAGTACCTGAAAAAATTAATTGTGATTTTGCGTCAAATGTATTTTTCCCTCTTTATTGTTATTAGTCTTCTTCTTCTTCTTTGGTCCGTTAGCTGGCGGTCCGGGCGGGACGTCCCCGCAACGAATACGTTGCTGTCGGTGCTGCTGGGTCTCGAACTCCATTTTCGATTCGTTTCCATTCTTGACGATTTTTGACGACGTCTTGGGCATCGATAACCGATAATCGCTGATTCTTTAAGTAGCCCTCGATATTCTTTAGCCAGGTTTCCTTTGGTGCCGATCGCTGAATTCTCCAGTCTGCCGGACGGTCTCGCCAAAGAAGTTTACATGGCAAACGGTTATCATCCATTCGGCAGACATCGTAGTCAACGTTTTTGTATTTGTTCTCCTATCAGTGTTTGTTGATCACATCTTCCTCTAATTGTTTCGTTTCGAAGGCGGTCGCGGAGCGAGACACCGAGAATTTGCCTCAAGCATCGCGTTTGGAAGACGACCTCAAGCTTGTCAAGGTCCGACTTGAGCAATGTCCACGTTTCCGATCCATAAAGAAGAATGGGAAGGATCAGCGTTCGGTATAAGCGTACTTTCGTTTTGATGCTAGTATTTGTTCGTTTCCATACGCACCATTTGAGCGAGGCGAATGTTGATGCTGCCTGCCCGATGCAGCTGTAAACTTCTTTTCTTCAACCAGCGATCCCAAATATTTGAACATTGGAACCTGCTCGATTTGGGTTCCATCAAGGTAAACGCTGGCTTTCGATCCGTCCGTTGTGAGCACTTTGGTATTAGTAAATTGTAAGTACAATAAACCGGCTTCTTTGGCAGCTCCATTTAAATATCGCAATTCCAACTTGATGGAATCACTTGCACATGATAAAGGCTATATTTGTTCGTACGATAAGGTACTGCAACAGTTTGTGGTAAATGAAAACCATGAATATTTTCACCAAATATGGTGGGGGGCATGGCACTTGTTACATAAAAAGAAATGCTATCTAGTTATCTGGACTCCTCAAGTCGTCGCAATAATTCCAGCTACAAAAAAAGAAGAATGGGCAAAAAATATACAAATTTTGAAGAATTTTTATCATACAAAATTCCTTCCATCTCTAGTGAATGTCGAAATTAAATAAATGTGTAACTATGTTGTGAGTAAAATAGCATACATACCTCGTGGGAAGGCTTATTCCAGCTTCGTGCTTTTAGCTGACCTCAGTGCTTCGCATCTCGGTTGAGTAACCGAACGCTCAGCTGTATATGGAGCTCATCCCAGCGCGGGAAGCAATACACATATAGTAAAATCACGGAACCAAACTGCGCGTCATCAAATATTTAGTTATTAATTTAAAGTTACCGTTTGGTTCCGTGATTTATCTATAGTTAATCATATTTATTGTAACTATAGGTAAATCACGGAATCAAACGGTAACTTTAAATTAATAACCAAATATTTGATGACGTTCACCGTTTGTTTCCGTGATATTGCTGTACTGTAATAAGAAATTTTTTATTAGGTAGCAGTTAGAGCAATATTTTTGTAAATACTTTTATTTATTAACTTGTTAAGTTCTGTAATTAACAAAACTAATATTTGAGTGAACTTAAACTAACATATAGTAATGTACAACTATACAATAAGAAAAAAATGCCTTATTTAAATAAATAAGCAGTTGTTAATTAACACTCTTATTTCTATTTTTCTATTTTATTAGTGGAAATTAGTTAGTGCGCCACACACTTGCCAGATTTTGGTTGCAGAGTACATTAAATTTTGTATGCCTTAATACGACGAGTTGCTCTTTCCTCATGAATTCTAGGACGAGAAATATTTTTTGTTTGTCTTACCTGAGAAGGAGTAAATTATGGTTCGCACAAAAATGGTGGAATATTTAAAGAAACACCTGCCGGTAAAATGTCGCCAATGAGAAATCCTTTATCTGCAATTATGAAATCTCCTGGTTCAAAAATAGTAAGTACTCCACAGTTCTGCACAATTTTCTTATCAGAAGTGGAACCAGGATACAATGAACTCAAGTAAGTCACAACTCCATTCGGTGCAACTCCCACAAGACCTTTTAAAGTGTTACGGTGCTTGTAATGGCTATATGTCACTTTTTGCTCTTCAAGCGAACATAGAATTTCAGAAAAAAAGTCGGTGCAATCTAATACCATTCTTGTGTTCGGAAAGAAAGCAAAACAATTAGGTAAACACGCTTGATTATCTTGAACAGATGGTACAGATGACATTAAACTGGAAAATATTACTTCGTGTAACAAATTTAACCAAGTTAAAGAAATATTAGTAACTGTTGCAGTGCTACAGTTAAATCGCTGAGCTAAATCTTTACGTAGGGGATTCTGGCGCAGCTTATATAACGTTAAAAATAATTGATCCACGTTCCATTCTAAATAATAATTTTTATCAATATTTTCCAACAAATTGAAAAGCGATTAAAAAATTTCCTTGTTGGGTAGTCCAGTATATAAGGCAATTAAATCGTCTTGATTTTCGATATGCCTAAAGCTGAAAGACATTTCCAGCTTCTCTAGTTTCTTTGTAGCAATGTCCAAACTGCTGCTTCAGTAGCATGTTTTCAGCTTCGGTTAAGACACTGCTGCTTGTGTCATTCTCTTGGACGGCATTTGCTCTCCTAAAAATATAAAATAGATATTAGTTTTCTTAAAACGCCCTAATACCTTATTAAACAATAAACCATAACAACATTATTCTTACCTAATTAATTTTATCCACCGTCGCCGCTGATTAGGTTCTTTTGGGAACGTAAAAACTTGCACGTATGTTTTTCATTATAATGTTTGCAATCGAGAACGAAGCACATTTTTTCTATTAATTATAATAAAACAACACTTATTACAAAACAGGGGCACTGTTGAATGACCAACCTCAAACTGGTAACAAAGTACACCTTTAACCGCTACAAATATTAAGCTCACAGTTGCACCAAATTTATATCTGGCTGAACATCGAAGAACAAATTTATAGGTTAGGTTATGTAGCGTAAGCATCGGAGACGCTTTTACACTATGTTAAAACGTACGGCTCTTTGCTTGGGTGCTTGGCAGCATTCCATGACGAGATATGACTATTAAAGAAAATTGACTTCCGTTTGAAGCTGTGTGCGTAGCTTTAAAAAACACAAGAAGAAGGCATAATAAATAATTGTTTTCTGTGATAATATCGCTATTAAAAGTACTGGAAAGTTTGTTTACAAAAACCCGAAAATAGAAATGTATGAATGCAACCGTGGTACTTTTTATCGTGTAAATACGGCTTGTAGTGTTCTCGATTGTTATATAGGTATGATTATAGGTTTTTTCATACTTCTTAATCGAATGAATATCTTCCTCGTCTCACAAATAAAAGTTAAACTGCACATATAATTTGATGAAGTCTGGCAACGGCCACATCTTTTTCATCTGGAAATACATAAATATTTGAGGCTTTTGAAAATTTTCACACGAATGAAGACTCAATATTGCCAATGGATTATTCTCTGTAGCTTTATATGTGAAGCTCTTTTTTACGCTTTTATTCCTCAGTTTTGCTTATTCCAGCTCAGCAACTACAAAATATTGACATTTGGGGTTTCAAAGTCCATGTCCACTAAGTCTTGGTTTTCTTCTGCTTCCATTGATATCTTATAGTTATCAGTACCACTTTTTTGCTCAGCAACAATTTTTTATCTTGGCAGCCCACATTAGGTACTGAAACCAAGTTTTAAATACACCTTATTGTTGAATTATTATTCATTTCTCATTACAATATTCACATTTAAAAATACTCAATACAAAATTCTAACATCTCGTTTTATTTTCTGTCACTTTTAACATTCAAAATTCTGCTTGTAGTATAGATTTTCCTTTTATTTACTGATAACAAATCTTTTCGTTTACTTTCATTCCGTTTGCCTGTAAAAGGTATAAATATTTCATATTATTTTATCCTTCATTATTAAAATTACCATACTGTTATTAATTAAGCAAAATATTTCCAATTATTTTAAGTTGACTTTTATAAATTGTTAAAAATGTGATGTATCCTATAAATTTAACTTTTTATGTAACTGTATTATAAGCAACAAACATTAACAATTTCTATTTAACATATTTACACGTCCGAGTTTATTTTTGTCATCTCAAAACTTTTGAAATAATCTTCAGTGGTCTTTTTACCATCTTTGGCTTTTTTAGCTGCTTGTTTTCATTTTCTTAATTCAGCTTCAAGCCTCTGTACTTCATTTTATCTGAGCCTTTCTATTAACTTCTTTACTTCCTCCTTTAGTCTTCGTTTAACTGTTTCCTTCTTTGTTTTCTTCTTACTTTTATTAACATTAATTATACAACCTCCTGTAATTCTTCGTACTTTATAAAATCTTTTATTTCTTCTTAAATATTTGCTATTATCCTTGTTCCTCATAATATTCCTCAGTATACACCCTGTTACTACATTTACTTCTTTATTAGTGACTACTTCATTCTGTTTTACCTGTTTATTATTTTCCGTAGAATCGTCTTCCTCATCTAACAGCTTCTCTGACTGCATTGGCTCCTTTTTTAATTTGTTTTCCTTTTCCTCAACCTCTCTCTTTAACCTGTTCTCTCTTTCTAACTCCCTTTCCTCCATATCTTTCCTCATTTTCTCTGTTGTTTTCTCAATTGACGCTAGCAATCTTTTATCACTTTCCTCATACATTTTCTTCAATTTTACTGCATCTTTCTTACTTTCTTCGGCCTTTTTTTTAATTTTCTCTGCATTTTTCTGTATTTGTAACAACATTGTTTGCAGCATCTTATTCATACCGTCATCTTTTTTTGTCTGTTCCTCCTGCTGAATTCTAATCTGATCACCTTGTTGTATTTCCTCCACTTCAACTTCATGACCACTCTCTACCACTTCCATTTCTTCTTGTTCTACGTCTTTTTCTTCTTCAGTCTTCTTGCTTTTTCTTGTAACCCTTTTGTCTGCCATATTTTAGTTTAATTTTTCAAATGTACCTACTTTTTATTACTAACCTTTATATTCAATTATAAATCTTTATATTTTATTCTCAAATTGACCCTTTATATATTCTTTAGTTACTTTTATTGATTGTCCTATTCTATTTCTTTATTTTTCTCAAATAGAAATTAATTATGATACGTTTTTAAATTATGATTGTTTTATTACAATCTTATTCCTTAATTCACAATTGTTAATACCAAATTAACCATAAACTTGGTTTATCAGTTACAATTAAATCTCTTTATTTTTATTATGTCAATATCCCCACTTTACTGGCGACATGTGTTATAAATGTCAAGCAACATGGTTTTAAAAACCCCTTATTTGGACACCACATATTATATTCAGTAATGTCATAAACAAACTGACTAGCAATCACTATAAGCCCCACGTTTTTGAGCCGCCAATATATTTTATGGAATGGCTATATAAGCTACACGTTGGACTACCCATATATTTTATGAAATGTAATGCACCACTTTAAACTAGCCCTTTATTAATGCAATGCCCTTTCTAATTAAATAATAATTCCTTTTTAAAATCAAGTTCTCTTATCTCAGGTGGTTCGCCAAATCAAGATCTCTATTAATTGAATTTTAATATTACAGTTAATGATATTTGCTGTCAAACCGATTTTCAAAACTCATCAAGCCAGGTATTGACAATTGTATATTATCTTAGCACACATATTAATCAATTCTCCTAAGTAAGTAATAAATCAAGTCTATTTGAACACCTTCTTGTACTAATTGTTATTTAAAAAACTTTCATTAACTCTTTACACAAACCTTAATACTTTCTCTTGCTTTTTCTGCCAAACTCCAGCTAACAACGGACCCCAATATCGTCAGACTGAAAAACTT
Organism: Agriotes lineatus; assembly: GCA_940337035.1. Classification (NCBI taxonomy): domain Eukaryota; kingdom Metazoa; phylum Arthropoda; class Insecta; order Coleoptera; family Elateridae; genus Agriotes; species Agriotes lineatus. The sequence continues at coordinate 57,700 of CALNHX010007394.1, read as the reverse complement.
ACTGCTCACTCCTCAAACAGTGGCACCCAGGAAGGCACGTGAACCCCTTTGCTGCATCCATCCAGAATATCACCCGCACTGCTTACAGAATCCAATCCTCCCTCCTTGCAAACGTCACCATCAAAGCATTCAACTCTCCAATCCAAATGTATTCAATTAATATAACCTTCTGTATGTTTATTTCCAATTGACTGTACGTGTATAATCTCTTGACCGATTATGTACCTCCATAAGTTCCAATTAACATTTTCATTCTATTTCAACACGTAGATTTGTTTAAGACCCTTTTTAAATTTGTATTTACCAAAATAATACAAATTTAGGCATAACTTTCTAGTTTTATTTACAAAATGCTTTAATTCAGAAAATACATGTCTGTTTTTATGAGTTGTTTATATAACTAACTTAAACAAAATTTTTATTTATGTTAGATACAATTCTTAATGCACACTTATTTATATTAGAAATCCAATTATTACATGCTATTAATTATTATCATTCTAACAAATACATTTGTCAATTGTAACCTTGGCTTGAACTTCTGTACCCATTAAATTAGTATTCAATTAATATCAAAATCTCATTTCTCATTGTCTCAATTAAATTTATTTATAATGTTTAAAATTTAACACCCATCAAGATTTAATTATTGCAATCTTCCAAATTTATTCGTTTTAAATATTTCTTTACTGTATTTGATTACACTGCCTCATGTATCACAACAATATAGATAAATAATTAATATTAGTAGTAGACGGACTCCTAAACTAGAGCAATCTGTCAATCAAACGATTAAATTGATTGACCTAATTAAATCCGCCGATTGACCTAATTAATTTCGCGGTTTGCTTTTAATTTTCGAATTTTCGAAACGGTTATTTATAACCAAATGATAAATTACCTTGAAAAAAACTCTATCCTCAATCCGCAACAATATGGATTTAGAAAAGGTTTTTCTACTTCTAAAGCCATCACGGATCTCTCAATTCGTATCACAAAAAATTTCGAAAGCGGCAATTACTTAGGATGCTTATTCTGTGACCTGAGTAAGGCGTTCGATTGTGTGTGCTACGAACTATTGATAGACAAACTGACATTTTACGGGTTTAGCAAGAATACTATAAGCCTGATAAACTCTTTTCTTACAGACAGAGTTCACTTTGTTCAATTCAAAACCAATACATCCGACGTCCGCTCTGTTCGGCATGGAATCCCGCAAGGGTCAGTTTTAGGCCCCATAATTTTTTTATTATATATTAATGAATTGCCAAATTATGTGCCCTCCGCAAGTTTTATATTATTTGCGGACGATACAACGGCCACAAATTCTAGTAAAACACTTCCGGACCTGCACAGGGCGATGGAGTACACGCAATCGAAGGCCTCAGAATGGTTCACTGCAAATAGACTTACGCTAAATGCTGCAAAGACGGAAAAAATGATCTTTAGTCTTCGTAACAACACGGATTTTGAAAACCCAGAAAAAGTTAAGTTTTTGGGTGTATATATTGACCCCACGCTAACATGGCGAACTCATGTTGAGTACTTAGCAAAAAAACTTTCGAAAAACATATTTGTCTTAAGAAACCTAGTAAAAATTGTCTCTTCAAAGGTAGTCGTTACTGCGTATCACTCGCTGTTTCATTCGCAAGTTAAATACGCTATATTAGCGTGGGGACACTGTGCCGATAGTGCCAGGATTTTTGGCCTGCAACGAAGGGCAATTCGAGTAATCGCCGGGCTTGGATTTCGGGAGGATTGCCGACGTGTTTTTCAAGACAGAAGAATACTTACTTTCCCGTGCATGTTTATATATGAATGTTTGGTATATGCAAGGGAGCACGTCGGCGGTTACCCCAAATTCAAGCATAGGTTTGATACTCGACATAAAGATAATATCTGTATTGAGTACCTGCGGCTCAATAAAAGCCGAAACGGGCCATTGTACCACGCACCAAAGTTTTTTAATCTGTTACCCCCGCACATCCGAATGATGTCAATTAATAAATTTAAAGCAACAATAAAATTGTTCCTGGAAAAGCACGCTTTTTACAGTTACGAAGAGTTCTGCGCCCGCATTGGCGACCTTGCACCTTTCTAGCGTTTAAGATTTGATTATTTTACCTGTTTTTACCTGTTTTGTCTGTACGTATATTATATTTATATTATTCTGACTTGTGTAAATACTATGTATACCTAACACCAATAAATTAACATAACATAACATAATTAATTTTCATATGTGCTACTGATTAAATTACGCATTAGCTACTGATTAAATTACGCGGCGAGCGAGAGAGAACAATTGTGATGAGTGAGACAGAAGACTTCAGCGTGACGTAATACAATCCAAAAATGGCACAGCGTAATTATAAAACTCAAGTACGAAATAAAATAATGTCTATTTATTTTAAAAGCCACAAAAATCATATTAACCAAATCGTTAGAAAATCGCAAAACGCTTATGCATATATTTTTTAAAACACGTCTAATATTCCAAAGTGTTTGCGTTTTTATTTTCGTCCGTTTGCATTTATACTGGGATTTTTAAAACTAAAATACAGTTTTGCCCACTCCGAGGCAAATCATCTCGGTGCTTGCGTTTTCAGTGCAGCCTCTGACGGACAAAGCACTGTTAGTCACAAATACATGTCTCAACCTGTTTTAAAAAGGGAACTTAGAAAAAATCTGAAAAATTTCAAATTCAAATATTAGAGCGAAAATTGAAAACGACCGCCGCGTAAAATAATCAGAAGCTAATGCGTAATTTAATCAGTATCACGGTACTACTAGTAAAAAAGAGAAAGCTATAGAAACCAATGAAGATTGTGTGAGATAGCATACGTTCTGTTGGGGCAAATTATAAAAATAATAGCTTTCAAATTTCGACGGTCGCGCGGAAATTTCCAGCTATACAGGGTGTTTACGGTCTTGTGATTTTATTTTCAAGGTGTGATTAAACATCGTAAAAGAATGCCATTAACGTTAAAATGTCTTAATAAAAGTTTTATAATAAGAGAGATAATATTATGGTTTAAATTTTTTAGATTTTGTTTTTTTTAATTTTTAAGGTGTGGTTAAAATGTTAATATAAGGTTATTAGAGTTAAAATTATTGTCGATAACACTAAAACGACTAACGCAAAAACAATTGATCAAAAAATTAATGCTAAAACGATTAACGTTAAAACAAATTCAAAAAATTGTGCAAAGTAAACATAAATTCAAACGATAAGCTATCACTGAATTTTTTTACTAAGTAGGCTGATGCCAATCACTTTTCGCATCTGTCAAGCTATTACAGTAGTTGTCTCAAATCGAATTGTCTGGCGAACACTGCGCGAAAATCAACTGTATCCTTTCCATGTACAAAAAGTACAAGCATTACAACCTGCAGATCATCCTTTACGTTTTCATTTTTCCCAATGGTTTCTGCAAAAACATGTTGAAATTCCAAACTTTTCTTCAATTGTGTTGGCAACAGATGAAGCAACGTTTACAAAACTGTCATAATACTCATATCTGGGTAGTTGCAAACCCACATGCTGTTCGTCGTAATCATTTCCAGCACAGATTCGCGATAAACGTTTGCGCCGAATTGGTCAACGGACAACTTATTGCCCCTTTTGTGTTGCCAAACCGATTGACTGGAAATGGTTATCTCTTTTTCTGCAAAATTATTTGCTAGAACTGCTAAAAAAAGTACCTTTGAATGTACGTCAACAAATGGGATTTCTTCAATATGGCGCACTGTCGCATTTTAATCGTTTAGTTTGGCAACATCTGGATAATGTATTCGAAAATAAATGGATTGGCCGAGGTGGTCCTGTTCCATGGCCTCTTCGGTCACCCAACTGTAACCCCCTAAACTTTTATTTATGAGGCCTTATGAAGACCATGGTATACACCAACGAAATAATTCATTTAGATGATCTTCGTAACCGCATTGAAGCAGCTGCGACAACAATTTGACGGCAAGATCTAGGCCTTGTAAGTTATGCGAACTCATAGATACGTCAAGCGAGACTTTGCGTTCAACAACACGGCGATAACTTCGAACATCTAATGTAAGATGTATTTATTTAATTTAATATGTTTAATCATCCCTTAAAAATAAGAGAATAAAATCTTAAAGAAAATTTTAAGAAGCCATATTTCTCTTATTATACAACTTTTGTTAAGGCATTTTAGAGCTAATGACCTTCTTTTAAGGTGTTTAATCACCCCTTAAAAATAAAATTACAAGACCGTAAACACCCTGTATAGTAGGTAGGGACAATGAAAATCTCGATAATCCGTTCAAGCGCCTCACTCAAATTATAAAATAAAAGAATTATTTCCAAGAAAACCAGTTACAAATCCAATTTTTAAAAAATTGTATCAACCTTTAAACACAATAGGCTACACAGTTCCATTCTTATAATTTATATTTTTGAAAAAATAGTTTGTTTTAAAATCTGGTCGCATGACGTCAGAGCAGTGAATTGGGTTTCCGATAGCCACATCTATTAAACGGTTTTAAAATGGCCTCTTTTTGAAATTTCTTTGAGGAACAAATTGTATTTGCTCTAGTAAAACTGAGAATAAATTAAAAAATATCTATGTTCATAAACAGCGATGTAAATTTGAAATTCATTTGTTAAAACAGGGCGCCGAAACGGCACGCAACTGTTGAAGTTTTAACCGCAATCAGGTACGCTGTCGGGGTAGCTCAGGTGGTTAGCCCTTAGACTCGTAATACTGTGGTCGGTCGTTCGAATCCGGCCTAGGGCCGTCGCAGAAAGCTTTTTTAAATTAAATAAATGCGAGCTAGAGAGAACAGTTGCGAAAGTGAGACGGAAGACTTCGGCGTGACGTAATCAAATTCAAAAACGGGCGCTAAATTGAAATTAAAACTGGCATCCGAGAGAAATGCGCGCGCAGAAAACCAAGATGGCCGACACCCGGGAAGTTTAAATTAAGAAAATTGAACTTAGAAAAAAATCTGACAAAATTTCAAATTCAAATATTCGCGCGAAAAGTGAAAATGGCCACCGCGTAATTCCGGAAGTAAATTAAAAATGGCCGCAGCGTAATTTAATCAGTAGCTAATGCGTAATTTAATCAGTAACACATATGAAAATTAATTAGAGCAAACCGCGAAATTAATTAGGTCAATGCGCGGATTTAATTAGGTCGATCAATTTAATCGTTTGATTGACAGATTGCTCTAGTTTAGGAGTCCGTCTACTACTAATATTAGTTAACAAAACAATAAGTCTACTACCCACACAAACATGACTGTCAGATATTCGTTAATTCTTTCAGTAATAAGTTGATATCAGTGAACTCTATATAATACTGGAAAGAGCACTTCTCTGTGAGGCACATAATACGAGAAAGTTCCGGTCTTCTGTGCGAAGAAGACCGATGATACACCGGGGTTATGTATCTAGCTTGCGCCTATTGCATTATACGAAGTGCGAAATGTAAAATTATAAATTTACATGTTTCAGAAGAAAATTAATATAATAAGCGTGTATGCACTGGATAGCAATAAACATAAAGAGGAAACCCAGACTTTTTACGAAAAACTACAGAATGAGAGATAAAATTACACTTAAACAAAAGATAATAATCATGGGTGATCTAAATCGGCGCATAGGAGATGGCGTAATGGATGGAGTGCCAACTCTCAATGAGCATCGGGAAACCCTAATATCCTTCTGTGAGAAAAATCAACTGCGGATAAACAACACCTATTTTGAACATAAACAACAACAGAAAAACAACATGGTCCAACACCAGAGGGCAATCACCTATGACAGACTATGTAATATCTAACAGAGCAGCTCATCCCTCCCAAATATTGGATGTGCGCAAGCTGAGTTCAGCAAATATAGGATCAGACCATGGCCTAGTCCTATGTAAAACACGTTTGTCTCTACGGCTAAGAGACCACAAAACATCAACGTAAACAATCAATATAGAATCAATACGTGATGAAAGCACCAAATACCTATACTCTAGACGCCTATCGCAGAAATTCAAAGAAAATATCATTCAACCCGAAGATGACATTGAAACAAGCTGGCACAAATTGAAATCTAACATAAAGAACGCCGCAGAAGAAGTCTTACGGAAGAGATTAGTAAATAAAAATGCTAAAAGAAGAAGCACACCATGGTTTTCGATGGAAGTGAAACAGTTAGCCAAGGAAAAGCAAGAAACCTATCTCTAATACAGAGCAAATAGAATAGTAGGAGAACGTAATCATGAAGAAATCAGGGACACGGTCAATGATCAAATACGGAAACTGAAGAAGGAATACTGGGCCAGCTTCACAAAAGATATGAAAGATGATTTATATGGACACAAAAAAGATATGGGGGATGCTGAAACGAAGAAAACAAGAAATACACGAATATACACAGTCACAAATTATTAACAAGGAAACTTTTTAACAGTTTATATAAAGAAAATTCAAACTAGAATATTGATCCGCAATAGCTAGAGGCCAATATAGACACTCAACAAGAGCCATCGTTAGTGGTAAAGTCAATCAAACAATTAAAAAACAGGAAAGCATCTGTCCCGGATAATATATCAAACGAACTGCTTAAATATGGTAAGGACGACCTGATCCAACAATTAACAACCCTATTTCAAAATATACTCAAAACAGTGGCAGTACCAATTGAATGGAAGAGAAGTATCACTATCCCGATATTTAAAAAGGGAGATAAAAAGTGACCGGAGTACTAAATAGGAATGACATTATTAAACACATCCATGGTTTACTAGAGTCATTGAATCCATGATCCTATAGAAGATAACCATCACTGAAAAACAACAAAGTTTCAGAAAAAAAACAGATCTACAACGGACGCTATATTTGTAGTAAGACAATTGATCGAAAAGTCAATAGACTACGAAAAACCAGCATTTATGTGCTTTAGCGATCCAATCAAAGCCTTCGACCGGGTCAAACTGCGAGACATTATAGATATCCTTAAGGAGAAAAATATCCTACCAGCCATTACTAGAATAATTGAGCAGCTAACACTAACACAAAGACCATATATAATAGTCAACAATGACATGATCGAAGAAGTACCTATATCAACAGATATAAGGCAGGGGGACTCACTTAGTCCACTCCTCTTTAACCTTATCATGGATGAAATAATAGAGAGCGTTAAGAATGCGGGGCAAGGCTACATTACGAACAAAGCTGAAATAAAAATAATATGTTATGCTGACGATGCCGTGATAATATCTGAAAATGAGGACGAGTTACAAATACTGCTGCATGCCTTCTATCTTACAGCCAAACAATACAGTATGGAAATATCTGTGCAAAAAACAATATCAATTTTCGTATCAAAAGAACCAATACGCTGTAAATTAGCCCGTGTCCGCCCCGCAATGACCTATGCAGCAGAAACAAGAGCAGACGTCTCAAAAACAAAGTATATGTTTAGAACCACAGAGCTGAGACTGCTAAGAAGCATAGCGGGGCACACTTTAAGAGATAGAATTCCAAACAACGACATTAGGCACATATGTGACCAGCAAGTTATAGTAAGATGGGCAAGAAAGAGACGAAGAGGATGAAATGAATCCTTTTCCAGAATGGGTGATGATAGACTCATAAATATAGCAAGAGATGGGAGGCCAACAACGCGCAGACCGCCAGGCAGACCTCCAAGCGCTGGAAAGAGTGCTGTGCTGGACATCAGCTTCCCAAGAAAGGAACAAAAATATAGACAGGCGGTTGTAAAAAAATAGTTTTTGTATTTCAGGGGGAAATCAGTGTTCTTCGCCACATTTGAATGACGTTTTTTGCCTGAAACTGTAGGTCTCGGTTAAAAGTGATACTCATGCGCTGCAAAAAACACTAATTTGTCGCACTGCAAATGGTTTTAAATTTGCAAATCTTTTTTTATTCTGAACAGGTTTCAACCAACTTTACCAGATGTTAACGTATATCCAATATACGGAGCGACCTGCGTAGAAAGGGAAGTAGATCTTTGACAGGTCTCTACCAGATCAAACGTGTCAACATTATTGAAGATACAGGTGATAGTATGAATCCCAAAGTCGATATTGGATAAGTCGAGGATGCATTTATTATGGGACTGGGCCACTGGACGTCTGAGCAAATAATTTTTAGCTCTGAAGGAGAACTATTGACAAATAGTACTATGACTTACAAACCACCGGGCGTTAAAGACATACTAATTGATTTCAGGGTTAAATTTCCAAAGAATAAACCAAATCCTTTATTGATATTAAAAGTTAAAGGTTAGATGATTATTGTTAGTTATGAAAATAGGTGATTGTAACCTTCAAAGTTTTTAGCTACAGGGGAGCCTCCTTTGTGCATGTCTTGCTGTGTAACTTTTGCTATTAGAAATGCCATCGCTTCAGCGCGAGCAGATGCTGATCCAACTGCTGATAAATGGTACCCCATTAGTAAGTAAAACCATAACAACTTACAAGTACCACAATTCACATGATTTATTCTACAGATGGCCTTTCAACAGTGGAGAATACATTTATGAATAGTTTACACGATTTAAAACAATATAAACTGTCGTTTCTATTGTAACGCAAACAACGGCATTTTGCAAAAGTTATGTGCACGGTTTAGGTGGTATTTTTTTTAAATTTTCTTTACCTACACTGCACCCAAGGTTCTATACAACTTGTTAATTAATTGTATCTGTACTACTAGCATAACCTGATGTTGATTTCCTAATCATACATCACCTATGTTTACGTGATTTATAATAAATAAAAATATGTAGCTAAGTGTTTTCTGTATATTATCATTATCCCATCAAGTGTATTGTGAAGGCCATCTGCAAGTAAAATATCAACAGTTCTAGACAACTTGGTTTAATTTCCTGGTTATATCAGAAATTCCTTGAAAATGAAGTGTAAAAGGTATAAGTTCATTATTTTACTATTTATACTTGTATGTTATTTATAATTAAGTAGGGGGTAATTTAAGCACTTGTGTTTTCAGCTTTCATATTTTGACTTGGATTCTTTCTGCATTTATGTAATAATAATGTTTTAATTACAGACCTTTTCAAACTCTCATTTTTGCCAACTTAATTATTATTATAGAGCTCAACATTACAATGAAATACGCGAACTAATTTAACACAGAACACTGAATAACTTCGTTAACCTTTTTGCTCCACGCCACTGTTCTATAGCCTTCTGGAAACTGCAACCGAGCACCCCTGCTGCTCAAATGTCTCCAAGATGGCCGCTGCTTGAACTTCGAAGAAATTGTGTAAATTGCAGCAAACCAGGATAAATCAGCACTAAGTTTGGATGAAAACACCGTACATAAATGACAACTATTTATTTGCACGTAAAGTAACTGGTGAGCAATCAAATTATAACAAACATCAAGTCAAAACAATCAACTCAACCTCTAAACTCGACGGGAAACAAAAGATTCTAAAGCCCTTAATTGGCTGAAATTGATATCAGTTTAAGAACAATTGCAGATTATATAACGGGTGTCCGCCGGCAAATTTCATTTTTAAACTTGAAATAAAATTTTTATTTCTTAAAATATGTTATTGAAAAAAAATACAAAATAAACCTTAACCTTTGGGAAATTATTTGTGAAACAGCACATCCGCCAAATGACGCCCGTCACGTCGTATCACTTCTTCCAAACGAACTTGAAAATTTTGCATCACACACGTAAGCATAGCAGGTGTAATCGCACGAATTTCTCGGGTGATGTTCTGCTTTAACACATCCAAAGTGGGTGGTGCATTTTCGTAGGAAATTTGCCACTGGACACCCATTTTTTTTGTGGGGATATTTCAAATCAAAAGTCTACGAGAATGCACCATCACTTTGGATGTGTTAAAGCAGAACATCACCCAAGAAATTCGAGCGATTACACCTGCTATGCTTACGCGTGTGATGCAAAATTTTCAAGTTCGTTTGGAGGAAGTGATACGACGTGAGGGGCGTCATTTGACGGATGTGCTGTTTCACAAATAATTTCCCAAAGATTAAGGTTTATTTTGTATTTTTTTTTCAATAACATATTTTAAGAAATAAAAATTTTATTTCAAGTTTAAAAATGAAATTTACCGGCGGACACCCGTTATCTACCTGGCATGAAACCGAGAGAATTTTGGATAAACATATACAGAGTGAGCACCTTAAAAAATACATTTTTTAATTTTTGCGTTAACTGAGAAATAAATAAATATATATATGTCAAATTTACACTTGACAAAAATCAGACCCAAGAATAGTGATGGGCCTATCCGGAATGAATAATCAGAAAGTTTCTGATTGTTAAAAAAATCGAAAGGTTCCGATTATTTCGGAACGTTTCGGAACTTTTCGGAATTCGATTATTTTACTGTTCCGTGCTCAAAATTCGGAACTTTTGGAATTAGATTATTTTACTATTCGGTACACAAAATGAGAAAACGAAATGCCAATTTGAACTGAACGGAATACGGAATGTTGTGTTGACTCACTTGACTGCTATATGCTGGTTGGCGAATGCCGACGGCTTGCGCCGTGTGCGCACGTGTATAATACGTGAATGGCACTAATGGCAGTGGTATTTCGTAGATTAATTATTAGATAGTACACCTTACAGACTTCAAATTCATGTATTGCTTTATACTATTTATTGTGTACATACTTTGTGTGCCATTACCTTAAAATATCACTACCATTTTCCGAAAGTCTATTAAGGTAACTACTGTAATAATTTGAAAAAATATTTTATTTCCTCTTATATGCCACTGTGCGACATAAATTATTTTACTGGCCGTCCTACACACCCAAACAATAGATACCAACGCAGATAAAGGTTTGCGGCGAGTGCTCACATCGCTAACTTGCACGCACATCATCTTCCTTTCGCTTGTTGTTGTTTCGCTCGTTTTCCCTTGCTTCGCATTTACGGAATGTAAAATAATCGGATGATATTCCGATTTTATAAACATTCCGAAATAGAACATTCCGATTATTGAAATATTCCGATTATTGAAATCATCCGATTATGCCCATCACTACCCAAGAGATGTAGAGTAATTGTTGTAAAATACAAGAATACGCTGTTGAATGTAATGCAGTTGCTGCTCAGTGATATGAGGCAGAGCTCCGTGGCATGATGCGATCAACGAGTGGGCGATTCACGGTCTGTTTCATTCCCGTTTAAATGCGTTCCGTAGGCGCTGAAATTACACCGAGTTTGATTCCCGTCATAAATACTTTTTTTATTTGCAAATTGATATAATTTGCATTGCCAAATGTTTTCTTTTATCGTTTCAGTAACATTAGAAACGTTTAGATATTTTGCCCTAGTTGCCTGAGCACCTTATAAAAATACAATGTTGTTTGTTTTTGCGTTAACTGAGAAATAGATAAACGTAATAATTTGCACGTAGGAGACATTTGACAAAAATGGGACCCAACAGATACAAAGTAATGTTAGAAAACAAAAATGGGCAAGAATACGCTGTTGAATGTAATGCAGTTGCTAATCCGCTATATCAAGCAGAGCTCAGTGGCAAGAGCGATAGGTGGCGCAGCTTGCTACCTGCTACATTCCCGTTTAACTGCGTTCTCCGTAGGCGCTGAGTTAGAATTCCGTCTGCAATACTTTTTTTATTTGCAAATTGATATAACTTGCATTACTAAGTGTTTTCTTTTATTGTTTCAGTAGTATTAGGAACCTTACTATATTTTTACTCCTAGTTGCCCTTGATTTTTCAAAATATTTAGTGTCACAACTTCCACTTGCGAGAGAAGTTCTGAGGAAAGCCCTTTACAGACTTTTTCTTAGTAAAATGAGATATGATGATTCATGATTCTATAATTGAATGCAATAGAATCTTATGACAATTTCATGATTTACTGCACTTGGAAGCTTTGACACCAGGATAACTTATCTTCTGGGGCTTGCTACATTTTGAAAATATTATCTCTTATTTGTTACCAGAGCTGGATTTATAAGGTATAACCCCGGGCTCAAACGGCTGAGCTTAGAAAGGCGCCAATAGATAGATAAATATATTAATTCCAATAATTTAAATCGCAACAGAAATTAATTGTTGTGCCTTTTTACTTTCTATTGAAATGTTTACTGCAGTAATTTATTGTAGTTGAGTGTAAACGAGAACAAAGTTATTTAAACCAGATTAACAGTTGTTTTAATGGTTCTGACAAAATGTTCACATAAAATGTAGTAATATTGAGGCACTTCATTGTTAACATTCTTCTATTGCAGATTTTGTTTCAAAATACAAAATAATAACCTTCATAGTAAAGGCAAACGCTTAAATACATGTCCATGCACTACCGTTGATAATAACCAAATCTATTTAATTTCAATAGCAGTATTGTATCTTTCGAAGAGAGGGCGCTTTAAGTTAACACTCGCTTTTTATAATTCATTCTCTTATGTATATAATACTGTGAAAAATATTCCGAAGTACGCACTCTTGCTCACTAACAATACGAATTTTTGAGACCTGGACGCTTGGCTACGTACAAGCGAACATGTCCAGGTGTATTAACAAATAAAATATAGTACCAATTTTGCGGTCCTGCCCTGAGACGCTATCGAAATCGAAAATAGTACATGTATTAATTTTCGTCATGCTCTGTTATTATAATTTTACACTGCGTGTCTCAATTTTCAAACTTAATTTGTGAATCAAGCTTATTAATAATTGTCTTTTTAGTAAAATGACATTTGATGATCTCTGATCCTAATTGAATGTTATACAGTGACCGTCAAAAAGTTGGCAGCAAACAGGAAAAAATATCTTTTCGGCAATAATTTGTGATTTTCTGGATACCTATTTAGATTCTATATACCGAGGATTTTTACTTCAACAGAAAATGGCAGTTTTCGAAATTGTCAAAACCCAGAAAGTGCTATTTTTCGGAACCTAAGCAAGATTTTAATGATATTTTTTTAGTGGGTGCTAGCTTAACTAACTGAACAGTTATATCTTTAAATTTTTTACTATTTACCGAAAAGTAATATTTTTACGATGCAAGGTGCTTTTCAGGAGAAATATTTTTCAATAATAATTAATATCTATTTAAATGGCTTCTAAAAACTCCAATTTCTTCCTGTTAATGATTTATTTAACAAGAGTCCTGTAATTTACGGTTGCCCAAATGAGGAGGGTTTTCTTTAAGCAGTTTACATGTTGAAGTCCATTACGTAGTCAGAGTATGAGATCACTATTTTACTATCAAATCAAATTTTATATTTAACTAGAAAATTACGTTTTAAACAACTTTTTTGGTAAAATTTGTCTCTATCTTGGCTAGTAAATACATTTTTTGTAATTATTGTAAAAAAAAATGAAATTTGCCTGATAACGGAAGTCACGTGACTACGTTTGTTTGGTTCATTTGTAATCTTTTTTCAACCATCTCTGACCGCTAAGGGTTGATTTCCCAAAAAAACATAAATAAAAAAAATCCCGTTTGATACCAAATTTTTGGCGATCACTGTAGATCTTATGGTAATTTCATAATTGACTGCACTTGGAACTTTCGAACTTTCTGGGACTTGTTACGTTTTGCAAATATTACCTTTACTGGTTTCCAGAGCTGGATTTATTTGTATAAACCCGGACTTAAACCACTGAGCTTTCTCTTAAAACTATTACTGCAGTAATCATAGTTTAATTTAACCAGATCAAAGTTATTAAAGCGAGATTAACGGTTGTTGCAATCATTCTGACAAACTGTTTTAAGCATACTAACTTTCCTAGCAAAAGGTATACGTTGAAAAACATGTCCATTGCGTGTATTTGATAATTACCAAACCATATAACGGGTGTAACATATTCATAGTACTTGTACGTTCTCCTTTATTTTTGAAACTTGGTACATCGTATGTACTTAATAAGCTTTGTTTTTTGATATACCAACAATTTTTTGCCACTTCCAAGTTTCAGCGGAAGTGATTAAATCTCTTTATTTTTAAATAGAATACCTTATATATTATTGCATTTTCAGATTCTATTTAATTTTCTGACCTCAGTCTAAAAGACGAAGGAAGTATTGTAATCGGGAAAAAATCATCTTTCCAGATATCTTTAGATCTTCACGTTGGGTCCCTAGATGATGAAAAACAGGTTTTCTTAATTCGGTCTGTATATCTGGCCGTATGTCTGTTCCCTCGTCTTTTTGTCCAGCTGTTGGCGGTATAGCTCAATAATTGCTTGTTGGAGATGAACATGATATTTTGCATGCGGATTATGTCTACCTGGCTCAAAACTGAATATAGTACTTTCACTGAGGACAAAATAAAAGTATTCATTGTCAGATAGCTCAGGTTTTGCCCTTGACAAAAATGGGACCCAAAGGACACAGGGTGAAAATCACAAATGCGACAGAAATGTATAGCGAATTTCTAACGCAAACAGAAGCGGATATAGTGTGCACATGGTTTCAAAAAGAATAAGTTTAAAAATTTTAGTTTAACGATCTTTCGCGCTGGTTTAAAATATCTAAAAATATAAGGGGTGCTCCATTTAAAAAATCAAAATTGTGTAGCACTACGCAAAAATAGGAGTCCATGGTTTAAAACTATTTGTAGGTTGTATACTGTAATTTAAAAAAATGCTTCCTTGTCTTTCTTATTAACGATACTGTCTAGCGATTGACAAACACCCTGACGCATCGGACGCTGAATATTTCTATTCATTTTACTATATTTACCTTGTATCTGTTAAGTGCCTTCTCGTCAAGAGTAAAATTTGAGCTATGTGCAAATTATTGCTTTTATTTTATCCACAGTTAAAGCAAACATAGTCAACATTTAATTTTTATTAAAGTGTTCACCCTGTATATATTTCACCGAAAGTATATTCGGTTTCGAGCTAGGTAAATAGTTTTTACCAACTGACGGACAGACGAATATACAGACGAACAGACAGACTGACAGACAGAAGAATTTGAGAAAACATGTTTTTCGTTATCTAGGTACATTGAAACGTGACGATCTGGAGAAATTTCGGAAGATGATTTTTTCGCAATGACAATACTTCCTTCGCCTTTCAGACGATAGAGGTAAAAACAAAAATCGATTAATTTTAATGTTGTAAGGTAAATATGAAGGGTTCGTCGAGAGGCTGATGCGAGGGTAGCACCCATAATTTCTACAAACTAATAGATCAAGTGCACCATGTAATTAAAACTTGCCATGACATGAAACAAATGTTTTCTATTTTGACAGTTCAAGTTTAGTTTTGATAATAGCAACAGTTAGTATACAAGTTAAGTTTGAAGTAAGTGTTGTGCATCAAAAATGAATTTAGCGAAAGAAATTTCTACATCCATAATTTACTATCACTTTACAAGTTCCTCATCTCCGAAAGAAAGCTTTGGACGACTTCGTGCTACATTTAGCGACCAAGCGCATTCTCAGAGGACTGGTTTAATAAATTTAAATTTGAACGAATCGCACTTACCGATTATTTTCGCTAAGAAAGACCAATTTCAACAGTTACCGAAACAAACATAGACGTCGTGCGAAGATTGATTCACGAAGAAAATCGAGTCACATATATAATTATTAGGAGCACCTAGGGAATTGGCATAACCAATGTCGCCGCTATTATTTAATACTCTTAGACTGGGCCACGAACTCTGTTAAGAACGATAAGAGGAGAATTGTGTGGGACTTCCAGAATAGCCCAGAAGATGTAGACTACGGAGATAATATCTGCCTGCTACCACACACTTATGCAGATATGGAAGAAAAATTGGAACTAGTAAAGATGAAAGCTGCTATCGTGGGGCTCAAAACTAATATTTCTAAAACGAAGGCTATGCGAATACTTGTAATCTCGAGAAGTTCCGGATAAACGATAAGCAGATTGAAGAAGTAGATAGTTTCTGCTACTTAGGATCCACCACTACAAACAAAGGATGAGCAGATGAGGATGCACAACAGAAAATTTAAAAGGCTACGTAGGCTTTTGTTATGCTTCAAAAATATGGTCGTCATCTCGTTTATCCAGAAAGACTAAGCTACGTCTATTCAATTCAAATGTAAAATCAGTGTTGCTACATGGGTGCGCAACATGGAAGGCCACAGCAGCAATATATATGAAACTATAAATATTTGTAAACAGATGTCTTTGAAGGTTTTGTCATATCTTCTGCTTGAAAGAATTTCCAATGAGGTGCTGTGGCGTACGACCAATCAACCGGAAATACAAAAAAAGTGATCAAAAGAAAATGGGGATGGATTGGCCACTCTCTACGGAGAAATCAAAAGAAATCTACAGCGTGGTACTAGATTGGAATCCACAAGGAAACAGGAGACGAAGCAGACCACAAGCAACATGGAGACGAACAGTCCATAACGAAGCCAAGTGTAATGGCAAGTGCTGGACCAAGCTTAAAAAATGAAAATTGTAAATAAAGCACAATTATGTATTTCATCGCAGTTAAACATGTTTATGTCTGTTAATTAAGACTTTTCACACTTATTTAAATTATTGAACAGCTTCACTTGCCTTGTATTAACCTAGTATTTCAAAGTTTTATTAATGAATATGCATTTTGTCTACGGGCAAGGCGTATTTACAGCGAAAACTATCCCAATCGCCAATTACCGAATCGTCAGACTTTCGTAAAAATTCACCAGCATCTTGTGGAAACAGGATCATGTGTACGAACACGTAATTTTCCAGGAAGATCTCAAACAGTTAGGACCCCTGCAGTAGAAGGAGCTGTTCTGAACGAAATTGAAGAACATCCAGAAACTACCATCAGAAAAATTGCATCTAATCTTCAAGTAAGTTTTAAGCTGGTGTGAACAATTCTGAGAGAACAGTAGCTATACCCTTACCATATCAGTCGCGTACAGGCTCTGTTGCCACAAGATTTTTCGCAACGTTTAATGCTTTGCTGTGGATTCAGCAAAAAATAGCACAGAATCCTCAATATGTTGATGAGGTGCTCTTTACGGCAGAGGCCACTTTTCGAATAACGCTATTATGAATTTTCATAATAACTATCTTTGGAGTGAAGAAAATCCACATGCGATAGTAGAAGGCCAGTTTCAGCATCAATTTTCGTTGAATATATGGGTAGGAATCATTGGAGATTTCTTGATTGGTCCGTCTTTCTTCCCATGAGACTAGATAGTGCTTCCTATCGACATTTTGTTGAAAACGAACTACCTCTTCTACTGGAAGATGTTCCACTAATACTCAGAAACAGAATGTGGTTTATGCACGACGGCGCTCCAGCTCATTTTAGTGTCAGTTTTTGAATATGGAGTTTACCAATCGATGGATCGGTCGAAGTGCTTAAATGCCAAACCAACCATGGCCGAGAGCCGGGAGAGCCGATGCATGTGTTGAGGCTTGAGGTGACCATTTTCAGCAGCTGCTCTAATTTATTCTGCAATTTTATTAGTTGCTTTATTTTTATTATTTGTATTTTATTATTATTTGCAATAACTCAGTCTGTTCCCCTAATAAAACGTTAAGTTATTTACAATTTTTATTTTAACTCGACCCTGTATTTTGTAACCGAAGCAATTTAGGAAACACGTTTATAGGAACTTTTTTCTTAAAATAAGCCATAGAAAACCACCTTATTAAGTGTGATTACTTACTTAGGAAACACCCTGTACAATATATACCTGCATGTGATGACGTAAGATACACTCAAGGTCAGGGCTATATGAAGTACTTTTTGCCTAGGAGTATTTGTTTGAAAAGTCGACAATAGCAGTTAGTCATTTTGTGTTATTTTTTCCTCACCCTGTATAATAAACATATTGACGTTCGTTATGTTTGTACTGTCCTTTGATTCTCCTACTTCGACTCTACTCCCTGTGTTGAGGCGATAATATACTGTTTTGTTCCCGTTCGTGTAAATATATTAAAGAATTTAAATTATATGAAAACCTTCAGCTACAAGATATATTAGTGAAATTGCTAAATACCTCTTCTACACGAAACTAAAAGGAATTAAAAGATAGAGAACTTGTAATTTCTGCCTCTGCCAGATGTGTGAAATTACAAGCTCATTATGCTCGACACACTCCACTACAAGTATATTGTAATATAATAATAATGGTGAGGCACTAACACCCCATGAAGGAGCTTGGCCTGCAAGGCGGAAGGTTAGAGCTTCCGTATCCTCGCTCTCACACCCGACTGTCGCGTGTCAAATTCATGACACGTGGTGATGTGGTGAGCACCACGCATTAGACAGCCGCATTATTACCCCTTGTTCTTTCGAACGCAGGTTCCCAATTATTTAAAGCGACTGGGTAGGCCGCCCGCCAGGCATCGATCTGGGATTTGAACTCCAGACTTCCGCGCCGCAGTCCGATGCTCTAACCATCTGAGCCACGCTGGCGATTACAAGTATATTGTGTTGCCTAAAATTTTTCAATAGAGTTCATAGAAACTGTTAAAAATCGTCCAACAACATTGGCTTGTCATATATATTAGAATATGCGTTTAGCTGAAATCGATTTCGAAATATTATTCAATTATAACCAACTACAGGAACAAACATACCGATAAGATTTATCACTAACTATAAATTTAAGTTTATATTTCAATAATAAAAGGTGTGTAATTGGCCTCTATAAACAACTTGGAATTTTTTTGAAGAAGCTAAATACGTTCAAGTAATCTCTTATGCTCCAAAAGTACAATTAACTTTTAGTAAATATTTTAGCTACCATGACATGTTGCCTAACGCCCTAACCCCTCTTCTAAGCCGTCCTAAGAACTCTTTCATTTTTTGACGTGTAATAAATTTCCAATCCAGCAATTTACTTTTCAGCCACTATTAATCCTGGTGCTAATCACTGAACAAAATAATACCACAATATTAGATTACTGAAAATAAAAGGTTATAGAAACAATTTAAAAGAATCCGATCGTGGTATGATTTACACTTAATTTAATAGAAAATTATTTTATTTGATAGTGATGTGTTTCAAAAGATTTAAAACTAAGAATCACTATATGTTGCACTCAGAGCTGGGCAAATTACTTTTAAAAAGTAATTAATTACTAATTACCAATTACCGCCCAATGTAGTAATTTAATTACCAGAGATTCAATTATTCACAGGAAATAGTAATTCAATTACCAATTACTTAGTAATTGTAATTGTACAATATCAATTACTTTTTCAATTACTTTCAATAACAATTATTGTCATATAGTTGAAACTTCCAGTGCCCAGGGGTACATTGTTTTTTTAAATCGAGAAATCGCGAAGTTACAACATTTTAACCAACTTTTATAGGTTACGTTGACGTCGGTTGACGTTTAGCTATCGCCCAGCCGGCTACAAAAAGTTGTAAAACAATGTATTACTTCACTGCCGATTTCTCGTATTTTATTTGACGATTTCGACGTTCTATACTGCCAATTAAAAAAACATATTTTTTTCGAATATGAAGAAATGTCGAATTTAATTTTGGCTAGATTTTGTAATGATATTAGAAAAAATAGCATGCTGAATAAGCTATAAAAGTGATTTTTCCATGTTCGTGATAAATTAATCCACTCCCTTTGCATCACTCGCTCGTAAATTAAACGTTGAAAACCTTTCACTTTTCTTAATTTGTAGAACAATCTATTATTAAATACGCTTAACATCAGGCTGAATGACGAAAATATGTAACTTACCAAAGTATACAGGGTTGAGCATTGGATTTCTTAAGTGTTTGACAGCAAATTTATATTTAGATTTTGTAGAAGAACGCAACTTGAGCATTTTTTGTTGGCTACTTTTTTTACCCCTTTATACGAAAGTGACATTTTCTGTAGCCTGTTAGGGGTATAGGGAAAATGTACGTTTGGGTCCCTGGTTGGTTTCCAATGGCAGTGGGAGGGAATATAATACATTGACTGCCGTTGCCATTAGAGACGGGAGACAATGTGATTATGATTAATAATAAATCAACTAGCCTCCTGGTTTTCATATTTAAATATTTTTGAATGCAGCTGATTACAAGAGATAGTCTTATCATAAAATGTAAAAGTGTTGTATGTATAACTCTGGACTAAAATGTCATTTTATCCTTTGCATGATTACAATAAATTGATTAGGTAGGTACTGTTCTCGCAAACTCTGAAAACTAAACTACATCTGCGCGAGGGAATGATACATTTTCCTCCCTAGTAATGCAAATCCAAATCCAAATAGCCATTTTTATGCATCCCGAAGCGGGCAAAAAGCCTCCCCCTTTTTCTGCCACCAGCGCCTGTCTTGTGCCTTGACCATCCAGTTTTTCCCAGCCATCTCTTCTATCTCGTCGATCCATCTCGTCTTGGGACGTCCTCTCCTTCTCTTTACTAACTTGGGATACCATTTGGTAACTCTTTTAGTCCATCGGATTTCTAGTCTGGCCAGGTGTCCCGCCCACTTCCATTTAAGAGTTTTACAATGTTTTTCCACATCGCGAGTTTTTAAGCGTTTTTTTATTTCGGTTAGCCTTACCCGGTCCTTTAACGATATTTTTAAAATGGATCGTAACATTTTGTTTTGAGTGATTACGAGTTTATTAAGTGAGCTTTTAGTTGTTGCCCACACCTGCGCACTATATGTTAGAGTAGGAACAATGCATTTATCAAACACTTTTTGTTTTAAATTTAATGAAACGCCTCCTTTTAATATATGTTTTAATGACCAAAACTTCTTCCATCCTTGGGTTATTCTGCGTTGGGTTTCTTTTTCTTGTTTGTTCTTGAAGGATATTAGCTGACCTAAATATATTGTTTCGGAAACCATTTCCAGTTTTGTGCCTTGAACCATTATTCTGCTTTATGAGCTGTTAGTTAGTGCTTTTGTTTTTTTAAAGTTTATGCGCAGTCCTGCCTCATTGCTCTTATTGCTCAGTTCGTTTAGCATGTTCTCCATTTCTTTTGCAGATGAAGCGAATAGTACCACATTATCGGCAAATCTGAGGTTAGAAAGCCGTTTGCCGTTAATGTTGATACCTTTATTGTTCCATTTCAGGTTTCTAAAGATTTGTTCGAGTGTGGCGTTGAATAATGCTGGGGAGAGAGGGTCTCCCTGTTGCACTCTTCTGAGAATTCGAAAGAGTGGGCCATTTCTCTCCAATTTTATATATGCTTCTGTTTTTTCGTATATGTTTTTGATTATGTTTATGTATTTGTTGTTTATTCTCTGCTCATCCAGTGCCCTCCATATATAGTGGTGTTCCAATGAATCGAAGGCCTTGGTATTGATTGATTGATTGATTAAAAGCAGGATTTAGATGGGTTAGTAGTGAGCCCAGTTTTGCACTTCGACTCTGTGGTCTTTTGTGCCCCCCCTGACCCTATTAAAATAGATCTGCACCTTCAACGAGTTGTAGGAGGTGTTTTACGAGGTGCTCGTGTGTGAGAGCTGCTCCGTGTGGAGTTCCCCCGAAAAGTTGCTGTCTTTTGCGGAGTAACGCTGGACAGTCGAAGATTATGTGTGAGGCTGTCTCCTCCTCTTCCTGACATAATCTACAGAGTATATCCCCTCTGTATATGCCTATTTTGTGTAGGTGTTTTCTCAGGTGGCAGTGTCCTGTGACTAGTCCTACCAGCCGTCTGATTTGAGTTCGTCCTAGATGGAGTACATCGGTTGTTAGTCTGCGAGAAGGCGTTCTAATTATTTCCTTCCCCAGTGTTTGTCCCTGTGTGGCATCCCAGCGAGAAGCGTGTTGTCTAACGGTCCATTTTTCTATCGCTGTTCGGATGCTTTGTTTGGGTATACCAAATACAGGTTCTGGGCCTATAAATGGGGTAGATGCACCAGCTTTTGCGAGGGCATCTGCCGCTTCGTTTCCGTCTATCCTTGTGTGCCCTGGCACCCAAATGAGCTGAACAGTGTTCTTTTCAGATAGGAGTGTCAGGTGACTTAAGCATTCTCTTGTTAGCACAGAGCTTACACGAGGTGATTCAAGCACTTTCAGTGCCGCTTGACTGTCAGAAAGTATGCTTATGTGTTGTTGGGAATACCCGCGTTTTGCATTTTCCTGGACGCATTGCATTATAGCAAAGATTTCAGCTTGAAAGACTGTGGCTTTGGTCCCAAGAGATACACTAATGTCCTCTTTTGGTCTTACGCTATGTATTCCAGCACCCGTGCCCTCTGCTGTTCGGGATCCATCTGTGTACCAGACTAGCCCATTTGGCAGGTGAGTTGAGGTTTCTTGGGTCCAGTCATTGCGATCGTACCTCACAGTGAAAGGTTTGTCAAAGGAATACTCTGGAAGGCTGTAGTCTGAGCCCATTTTTAAGATGGGGTTACCTTCGCCCACTTCCTGTATCCGTTTGTGTCCGCACCGTTCCTGGTTGGTGTTCCAGTTTCCGGTGGTTTTCATTCTGTATGCTCCAATCTGGGCTTCCCCTTTTAGATATATGTCTAGAGGTGCTAGTCCCAAGAGAGCTTCCATAGATGCTGTTGGAGTGCTATTCATAACTCCACAGATGCACAAACAGGCCAGTCTCTGTATCCTGGATAGTTTTTTAATTGCTGTTTTTTGTTCTACCTTTGGCCACCATACCAAGGTGCCATAGGATATCACGGGTCTGACTACTGTTATGTAGTACCAATGAACCATCATTGGTTTCAGTCCCCATGTTTTACCAAACATGCGTCTACCCATCATGAGGGCCATTTTTGCTTTGTTTGCTATTTTATCTAGGTGTGCATTCCAGTTTAGTTTTGCATCTAGGGTAATACCCAGATATTTAAATTCTTGGCTAACCTGAATTCTTTCACCAAAGATTGTAAGGTTGTTGAAGGCCTCTACATTTCTTTTCTTAGTGAAAGGTATTATAGATGTTTTGCTAGGGTTTACCTTGAGGTTTTCCCTATTGCACCATGCCTGAGTGATATTCAGTGCCCTTTGCATGAGAGCTGCAATGATGGTTGGATACTTGCCCCTTATGAGAATGACTATGTCATCTGCATAACCTTGGGTGTAGAACCCTTCATCATTGAGTGTCTGCAGGAGATCGTTTACTACCATGTTCCACAGTAGTGGGGATAGTACACCCCCTTGTGGACAACCTCTGACAGCACGTGCCTTGAGGGATTCTTCTCCCAAATCGGCCTGTATCTGGTGTCCCTCTAACATGGTTTTTATCCATCTGTTTGTGATATCGTCCACGCCATGTCTTAGGGTTGCAGTCATTATTGATTCGAAGGAGGTATTATCAAATGCTCCCTCTATGTCCAGGAAAGCAGCTAGGGCTACTTCGTTGTTGGTTATCGACATTTCTACCCTACTGAGTAGGTTGTGAAGTGCCGATTCGCATGATTTTCCTGGTTGATATGCATATTGGCTACGATGTATGGGATTGTCTTTCAAGACCCCATCTCGTATGTGCCTGTCTACCAGTTTTTCCATAGTCTTTAGACAGAAAGACATTAGGCTAATCGGTCTATATGCCTTTGGCAGGGTGTACGATGCTCGCCCTGGTTTGGGAATGAAGACGACCTTGATCGGTCTCCACGCCAGTGGCAAGTAGTTTCCCGCTAGGCATAGGCGAAAGATCTTAATTAGGATCGGTACCAGAAGGTCTATTCCCCGCTGCAGTAGAGCGGGGAAGATTCCATCTGGTCCGGGTGATTTATAAGGTGAGAAGGATTTTACAGCCCACTGTACCTTGCTGTGACTGATCACTTCCCTAGCTACCTTCCACTCGTCTCTCGCGGGCCTTTTTGAGAAGTTGCTAGGGACTGGCTGTGATGTTATGTTAGCCTGATCAGCCATTAGTGCTCCTGGAAAGTGTGCTTGAATTAGCATTTCCAGGGTTTCCCTTTCACTGGTTGTGTATTCCTGTGTCGGTTTTAGCATGTTCCCGACTGGATTTAAAGGGTCTTTTGACTGAACTTTGTGGAGGCGTGCTGTTTCTGTGGTGCCTTCAATGTCCCCACAGAAGCTCCTCCATGAGTCTGTTTTTGCTTTTCTCAGAACTTTGTTATATTCGGTTAGAGCCTGGGCGTGTTGGCCCCACTCTCCGTTCCTTTTTGCTCTGTTAAAGAGTTTTCGTGCTCTTTTCCTCAGGTTGGCCAGGTGTTCATTCCACCATATGACCTTCCTGTTGGTCTGTCTCTTTCTTAATGGACAGTTGTTTTCATATGAGGTTAGTATGGCGTCATTCATTTGGTCCACAATTACCTCAATGTCTGCTGGCGTATGGATATGGGTTTTAACATCGGATAACTTGCTAAGAAGTTCCTCCCTGTATGCAGCCCAATCAGTTTTCCTGGGATTTCGATAGGTTATTGTTGCCTTTTCAAAATCTGCCAGGAAGTACTCAATGTGTCTATGATCAGACAGTGATGGTTCGTTAGATACGCGCCATTGTATTACTCTGTCTTGCAGTCCAGCCGTGGACAGAGTTATGTCAATGACTTCTTGCCGACGTCGAGTTACAAAAGTGGGCTCACTACCTCGGTTAAGTATTTGTAAGTTATTACTTACCAAATATTCCAGGAGATCGGTTCCTCTCTGGTTTGTGTCCGTGCTGCCCCATGCAGTGTTGTGCGCATTGGCATCGCAGCCTGCTAAGAACTGGAGGCAGTTGGCCTCGCAGAACGTTACAGTTTCCATCAACTCTGTGCTTGGTGGAGGGTTGATGGCATCGTAGGGAAGGTATACGGAGGATATCACTACCTGCCTCTCGTTGCCCTCCCTGATTTGTTTCAGTTTAATGGTTGTTAGATCCCTAAAACATAAGTTGTACAGAGCCATGTATTTTACCCCCCTTCTTACATAAATACATGTCCTGGGTATATCAGAGGATTTATCGTATATTAACTCACCTCTGGCTTGTCCGAGTCCCATTATTTGGCCCCTTACTATCCATGGTTCTTGGATGAGGGCCACATCAATGTCCTCGGTTTGTAACCGGCTGCATAATACAGCCGTGGCTCCCCTACTTGGGGCCTTGGTATAGTCTATGAATGTTATATACAGTGAGATGTTAAATTCGTTGTGCTTCTCCAGTACTTGGTTGACTGTATGCAGATGGTCTATGGTAGAATATGATTTTCTAAATCCTGCTTGCTCATAGGGTTGGTGTTTATCTAATGTTGAGCTTATTCTTTGGAGAATTATATTTGCAAAGACTTTATATATATTTGAAATAAGGCTGATGGATCTATAGTTACTAATTTTTTCTGTGTCGCCTTTCTTATGTAGCAAGATAATTACAGCCTTTGCCCATTGATTTGGAATGGTTTCTGTTTTCTGTTTTCATAATTTTGTTGAATATCCACTGTAGTTGGTAGATTATTTCCTCAGTTCCAAATTTGAGCATTTCTCCTGTGATGCCATCATCGCCCGGTGTTTTCCCATTTTTTGGCGTCCTACTGCTTTCCTGATCTCGGTTCTTTGGATTACTGGAATATCTTCTGTGTTCCTATGGCTGCTGTTCCGCTTTTGTTGTTCCTTTATCCTCTCTGCAGGGTTGTAGTTACTATTGTAAAGCTCTTTGTAGTATTCGGTTGCAATCGTCATTATTTTGTCTCTATTTCCTTCTTTCTTGTTGGTATTCGGATCTGCTAGCTTATGAATCCAGTTTTTTCCTCTGGAAAGTTCTTTCCCAATTTTCTTTGTTGAGCCACTGTCTTCCAGAATTGACTGAATAGTTTTTTCCTCCCAATTTCTGTTGTCATTTCTGATTGCTCGTTTAGTCATTTTGTTGTACTCGCAATATTCTACTTGTGCCCTTAAGGTGGTTGTTCTAATTTGTTTTAGTTCTTCTCGTTTTCTGATCATTTCTTTGGTTTTGTTTGTGATCTTTCCCTTTGTTTTTGTGTTCAGTTTTGTGGATTGCTGCGAGTGGGTGGCTGCTGCTAGCAGGCTGCTTTCAAATTTATCATAGGCTTTTTGTATTTTCATAATATTCAATTCTTCTTGCTTGGGCATAATTTTGTTTAGGTGTTGCTTGTAGTCTTTGATATTGTCTTCTACTAGTCCTGTTTTTGTCTTGTTTTTAAACATTTTTTTTCTTTCTTTATTTTGTCTATTTTTAAAGTTGTTCTTACCAACCTATGATCGGTATCAAATTCTAACTTGCTTATTACTTCCGTATTTTTTATGATTTCTCTTTTGTTCGATAATATAAAGTCAATTTCGTTTCTTGCGCCATTTGGTGCCTGCCATGTCCATCTTTTTCCTTATCTGCGTTTGAAGAGGGTGTTTGTAATAGTGAGTCTTTGTCTAGCTGCAAATTCTAATAGATTCGTTCCTGTGTTATTTCTTTCACCTATTCCATATGGCCCTCCAATGTGTTCCTCTCCTGGTTCTAGCTTGCCGATCTTGCCATTAAAGTCACCCATTACTAAAAGTTTGGTCTTAGGATTTGCAGATTGAGTTGCTATCTCGTCTAACATTTCGTAGAATTTAGTTATTTTCTCTTCTTTACTGACGCTTGTGGGGGCATACACTTGGATTATTGTTAAGTTTTCTTGCTTCCCTAGTTCAATTTCCAAAACTGCAATTCTGTCGGAGTGTGCCTTAAAGTTTTTGATACTATTTTTTAACTTTTTGCTTACAATGAATCCGACGCCTCTTTGCCTTTTTGATTCTCCATAATAGTAAAATACATTTCTATTCTTTCTTTCTATAATGTTTTCGCCTGTTCTTCTGATTTCTGCAAGTCCTACTATCTCACATTTTATCTTCTCCAGTGCTTCTTCTAGTTCTGTCATTCTGTCCTCTGAAAGTAGCGTTCTTACATTTAAGGTGCCCACATGAAGTTCATTATTGTAGGCGGTATTCTTCTTATAACCATTACTCTTGGTATTTTTGCTTGGGGGTATTGATCTCTTGCACCCCTAGTGATCAGCTTTCTGGGGTGTGTCACCGTAAAATGTTCTATATTCCTAATCTCAATTGCCGTGTCCTTCGCTCAGGTCGTCGTGGTGTGTGTTTCAGCCGTACTTTCTGAATGCTATATTTTGGATTGTTGTGGGATTGCCCTGCTATTATTACTATTATTACTGGTCTCAGTTTTTTGTCCGTATGGAAAGGTGGTTTGAGTCCATACTTTTCCTTTTTTATTTTGGCCATTTACTTCTTGTTTCTTTTCTTTTTGCTTCTTGAGCTGGCTGGAGAGTTGGATGTGTTACTTCCATTTGATCTGTTTCTTTTCTTATTCTCTTGTTTTTCGTCTGCTTCCCCGTTTGGTCTCTCTTCTACCTGATCACATTCACCCTCCTCTAGTTCTTTGCCTTCCTCAAACTCATCTTCATTGTCTGTGTTACTGCCTAGTGTTCTATGTTTAATAATTAGTTTATTGTATTTGATTATCGCGAATTTTCCTTCTTTTCTTGCCTGTCTCATTTGAGGTAGAAGCGTTTTTCTTTGTTCTAATACTTTAGCCGGAAAGTCTTCTTCTACTGCCCATTTTGTGTTTTTTAGCTTGTTCTTGTTTGATAATATGAGCGCCTTTGTTCTTTGTGCCACAAAGGTTACAATTATTGAGCTCTTGTTTTCGAGTGGTTTTATTTTTCTTATCTATATCTTTTGTATCTAAGGTTATTTCCATTGTTCCCCTAATAAAATCTAGAACCAATGTTTCCAGAGACCAGTAGCTTGCCCTCTGTTCTGTTTCTAGGCCATGTATGATGATATTCTTTCTTTTTTGGTCCCTTTCAATATTATCTAGTCTTATTTTGTGATTTTCTAAAGTTGGGTTGATTTTCGTTGCTACATTTGCGTTGGTATTTTTTATGTCGTTTTTTATTTCAGTGGTATCTGATCTTAGTTCGTTTAGTAGTTTCACCACTTTTTCCATATTTTCTTCCATTGTATAGTTTCGGCAAAAATCGGGAGTACGTCCCTGTATTTTGTTTACTTGACGCGCGCGATTTGCGCCCAAGGTCAGCGCCCGCGTTTCTGTTCTAATCTTGCAGCTGTCTTCTCCGCGCCGCGCCGTCGTTTACGTTTATTAAAACCTGTTTAATTCACTGAGTACTTACTGCGTGTCCTAAACTTTATTTTAAAATAATGTTACGGGCAGGGTATACCCTCACTTTTGAAGAGAGAAAACAATTTTTTGTTCATTATCTAAATATCCTAACTAGTGTATCACCACTTAAAAAACATCATTATCACTTGCAAATTATTAAAATGAAATATTAATGCTGCAATTTAATTGGATTAGGAAATAGCTTTTCATACATTAACACGGTTAGTTTTGATTCGAATTAGTTTTTGTTTTAACCTGTATATTAAGTACAAATTACTCTAGGGTATGACATAATTGTGAAACTTAATATGTATTACAAAGCCATCTTTAATCGATTTTTATATTTTAATTAAACAAAATTGCTCATACTATCATTCTAACACATCTCTGGTTCCTTTTATTTTTAGTTATACCCTAGATTAAATGGTGCTGCATGCGCTCGTATTTTTAAAAATGCTCTGCTTTAGTTAATAAAGTCAAAAATAAGAGAAATCGATTATGAAGTAACACCCACAATATTAATAGAAAAAGAGGTACCTTGAGAAAAGAGATAGACTAACGGGTTTACCTCAGGCATTGCCATTAGGAATGGGTCGACATAATCTTCTCAGGTAGAAAGTTGATAAGCAGTTTCTTGGTCAAAATAAAATCCTAAAATTTTAGTGGACAACATTTTTGCCAGGGTAACTGGCCCATCAGATCTGAGAAATGAGCAACCTACATTTTGGGGTCGCCATGGATACCCAAATACAAAAAAAAACTATCGGAACTTTCACTTCAAACTTATAATTTTGTAGGACGCCAGATTTAATTACTTCCGGGCAAAATTTGATGATTGTTACTCAAATTTGTTGCTTGGACATTTGGACTGGGTCATTAGTATAATCTTCTTGGGTAGAGAGTTAATGAGTAATGTCTTTAGCAAAATAAGTAAACAGTTTCAACAGAAATGGAGGAATAACTAATAATTAGTCAATAATAACAAGAACATCAACAAATAAGTGCTTCAGTTCACTGTTGGTCTTGGTAATGCCTAATAGAACTATCTGTCATACCGTGGACATTTTTCAGTGCGTTTTAATTTGTTTCGTGCTTGAGGACATTTTTTTATAAAGTTGTTTGTTGATTATTGTTGGTGTGATTCTTTTAACTGCTGCTTTTACTTCTTATTTTGGACAAAATGCGAAGTACGTACATAGTGAGAAAGCGGGGGAGGGCTTCAAAAGCACAACGACAACGAAGAACGCGGGAAGAAGTGATTTTTTCCATTAAAAACTCTGACAACATACCAGAAGATGCACACGTTCCTTATTTTCAAAAGTAAGTTTGTACATATTATGTGAATACTCTGTTTTTTACTTTCCTATAGTAGGGTTTATTTTATATTCTTATACCTCTTTGCTAATTTTTAGAGCACTTTTTACGTTTTAAAATGGCTATTTTACCTTCTGTAGCTTTACACACCACTCTTTGACTCTTATCGCGAAGCGCCAGACACAGTAATGCAAATATTTATTAAAAATGTATTAGGTAACTTCTGAAATTTTAAAACAAAATATCAATTTGGTGTTGATCAGGGACCGTTGAAAGTTGACAGATGGCTGATAAACCTAGTTGAAAACGGCTCATTGAAATAAGAATTCGTACTTTAGATACAAAAACAAAAGACATTTGCTCGAGCATGTAACAATGAAGTAATTTTTACATTCAAGTGACCTTTATACTATGTGTTCAAAAAGAAATTACATAAGGGTTGAATATGGCAATTTTTAGAATTTTCAATCGCGATATCAGCGTACAATATAAACTTATGACAGCAACAACAGTGATTATGTTAATGAATTCTAAAGCTTGCTGTTGCCAATACTTTTATATTCCATGGCCAACCCTTAAGTAATTTCTTTTTGAACACACCGAATAAGAAGATTACTGTGAACGCTCGACAATTAAATTGCTCAGGTTGCTTTCATATTTTTACTTCAAATTTCAAAATGTTATTAACATCTTTAATAATACCTATTGATTTTAAGTTTAGGGCAATAAAATATATGAAATTACGTAAATTGGGTCACTATACACTGTTCTTTTAACAAACTAAATGGAATTTTGTGTAAAATCATTAAGAAGCCAATATTTGAATGTCTCGTAATTAGCAAGGGGGTTTTTAATAATAATCGAAGCTAACATGCTGCAGTAGTCCATAAAAATTATGCACTAGTACCAGTATACAAAGCAGCATATGAGGATTACAAGGCAAGAAAGCGACAAAGAATGGATAATTTACAAAATGTTCAATGCAAGAATGCGGTAAACTTATGCGACGGCATTTTAAAATTACCATAGACATAATGCATTTTTGAGTCAACCAGAAATGGATTTTGCAATTAGGTACATTTTATTAAGTGTTTTCCGCTGTTTAAATGTTGTTATCGGATTTTGTCCGTTTAATTCAATTCCTCACTCAAAAACGTAAATTTCTGAATTTAAGATCTGTTACAGTTGCACGGATCGTTTAAAACAAGCAAATTGAAATGAATAAATAATCATTATGAACCAATATCGTTTAATGAAGCTATTTAAAATTATTATTTTACCGTAGGTATTGTAATCTGTAATGTACTTACCGCAAATATTCTTATAGCGTCTTACACTTAGCGTCTCTCACAATAAATATTAGTGTCACTATTACAAGCTACAGATACACGCACTAATGCTCGTGGACGCGTCATACAAAATGCAGAAGTTGCTGTTATTCGACTCGTCAGAGGAAATAATAAATTAGGCTTATATCGCTCGGGGAAGACCCTGCGATTTGCTTAATACGTAACTTAATGAGACCTTATCCTATTTATGTATGCATTCTGGAGATTTAGCACCCTATCGAGGTCAGTAATTCAGTAATTGAAATACCACAAAGTAATTCAATTACTTCGAGTAATTTCAATTACCACAAGTAATACAAATACCTATAAAGTAATTTAAATACTTTATAGAGTAATTTAATTACACGAAAGTAATTGAGTAATTGAATGCAGTAATTAATTACTTTTAAAAAGTAATTTTCAAGTACTTTCTAACAAAGATGGCAATTCCCAATTACAATTACCGCATTTTGAAAAGTAATTGAATTCCAAGGCAAATAAACAAAAAGGAATTTAATTAGTAATGTAATTAAAAAGTAATTAATTACTGCCCAGCTCTGATTATTAGTTTCATTTAATTTTTTACAAATAAATAAAAATAAGTTAAATTATCACCAGTTTTCGCAAATCTTCTGCAGATCCTTTTATGACCTCATCCTAGCTCCTTCCTTTTTTCCAGTATAATGTTTTGTGTACACCGGGCAGCCATAGTCCATTAAAGCTGTCTTCTGGCAGTATTCTTTATCCTTCCAGGGATTGTACCACAGTTCCGCTTTATTTTTAAGATTACATTAAATAACTGTGTATTTTGTACAGTTTTCAAGTGTCATGGCAGGTTTTTACACTTTTTTCTCGGAACAGAACGCACACATACACAGTCGGATATTGGAAGTGAGAAAAAAACGTGCTCGTTCTATATTTGGCGTGTATTTACATCTACAATCTAGACTATACAGAAACGGCTGTTAAGGGACAAATGCGAGTGAAGGTTTATGCTACTACACCATGAATATCAAGATACCAGTTCGTAAGAGCATTATATACAGTGTGTCCCAGGATTGATGTTACAAGAGGTGAGATGGACTAAGAATTTTTGAATTTTATTTTTAGGTTTTAGGATTCGGTTCTGCTTGGTTTGAAAAGAATTTTAAGAATATTTTCAGTTTTTGGAAAACAAGTTGTGCTTGACAGGGAAGTGAAAACCATTTTATTTTCAGGTAAACTACCCTTTTTGTTCATGATACGGTAAAATGTTATTAAGAAAAGTTGTTCAGAATGAGAAATTATGGCCCTATACAAAATTTCAGAAAGATCTACCTACTTAGATTAAACCATCATTTTTAATAAATACAATTTATATCCTTTAATCCATGGTGCATAGAATACAAGGTGTAACTTTCCACAGAATGTGGGCGGACCTCAAATTCAACCAATAAGCAATGGGCCCGCAAAGGGGACGATTGGTAGTCCTGAAGTGTATTGTTGAAGACGCTGTAGATGTCAAATTCAAGGTTAGGTTTTGCGTCAGTTGGTGTCAGACTGACGAAAAACCTAACCTGCTAACCTCAAATTTGACCTAGACTGAAGTGCCAGCAACAATATACGATCGCGGTTACACCATGAAGGATTTCCTGACAACGCCCATTGGGGATTGGTTGACATTTCCCCTCTACTTTCTGGACGACTGCGCATCTCCAGGAACGTTTCACCTTGTAGTCTTTACACCATGGTTTAATCTAAAAAATAACGTTTTAATCTAAGTCGACAGATCTTTCTGAAATTTTGTATACGGCCATAATTTCTCATTCTGAAGAACTTTTCTTAATAAAATGTTGCCGTATCATGAACAAAAAGGGTAGTTTACCTGAAAATAAAATGGTTTTCACTTCCCTGTCGAGGCCTTCTTGTTTTTCAAAAACTGAAAATATTCTTAAAATTCTTTTCAAACCAAGCAGGACCGAATCCCAGAACGTTAAAATAAAATTCAAACATTTTAGTCCATCTCACCTCTTGTAACATCAATCCTGGGACACACTGTATTTACCCATTAATTGGCGCGCTCATTGAATTTGGTTTTTCGACCTGAAAATTATTTCCATTCCAATATGAATTGCAATAATGATTATAAATCGACTGTCTTTTGCTCTTTATAAATGTTTAGGGGTGGGCAACTGCCCACCCCCACCCCTGCCCTTCCCTGGCTACGCCCAAGTTTGAATATATATTACCAAATCGGACCTGAAATAAATTGTAAAATTATAACTTGAATAAACAAATAGACATTTGAGCTCTAGATTCAAGTGGCAGACTTATGTTACGTATGGAATTTTAGTTCCAAGCTTTATTGTCTTCTCGAGTGTTTCTGCCGAAATGTTTTAAGGTTGCATAGTATAAATAAATCTAGTTAATGGAACCTAACCCCGCTTTTATCATTTATGTGTTTACTTGCGCATCGCGGTTTTGCGCTTTGCGGCATTCTTCTGAAACATAATCCCTGCGAACTGCGAGGTCTGCCTGTATTTCATGTTTGTTACGAATTCGTTTCACGGGAATAACGAACCAAAATTTAAGAATATATTCTTGGTCCTAATAAAAAGTAACTGAAAGATATTATTTTGGTGTGGCAACATTATAACGAAGGTGTTCTAGAAAAATAGTGGTCAGTTAAATTTCTTAGTTGGCCGCTTTCTATAACTCCCTCTAACTCTCTCTAGCACTCTGTAGAATTACTACATCGTACGCACCGAAGTGAGCGCAAGCTAGTGGGCATTATAAGCAACTCCGTTTTTCTTAGAATCCAGCGTTTCCGAAAAAGTAGAAATTATACGGGAGTTGGGAATTTGCCCAAATTATGACCTTGGATATAACGAATAACGGTTATTACGGCCAAATATAGCAGTCCCGTGGAATTCGTTATAACCGAGTTCTACTGTATTTTTCTTAAGGGAATTTTTTAAATGTAGTTTTCAATGAGATTTTTTACTTACATGTAATTTTTCAAGGGGATTTTTTAACATGTTTTTAAGGGAAATATGACTTGAATTCTAGTTCTTGAATTGTAGTTGTAGGTTTTATTGATTCTCGTAAATTATAACTCTTTTCCGCACCACCACTGAGGTATAGTCTCAGGCGCATTTTTTTACGTGGTATCCCCAATAGGTATAATCCACGGGCCTGAGGAAGTGTTTTTCGCTCTGAGCATATCCTCGCTGAATAAAATTGTCAATTAGTCTTACATATAAAAACCCACACAGGAGAAAAACCTAATAGTTGTTCTATTTGTGATTATAAAACTGCACGAAAAAGCTATTTAAGTGTACATATACAAACTCACACAGAGGAGAGACCGTATAGTTGTTCTATTTGTGATTATAAAACTGCACGAAAACGCGATTTAGTTGGACATGCAAGAATCCACACAGGAGAGAAACCGTACAGCTGTTCTGTTTGCGATTTCAAAACGGCACAGAAACAAGAATTTCATTTACTTACATGTAGATGCATTTGTGTTTTCTTAGCATACTACAAGCCATTGTTCAGAAATTACTTCATTCTTTGGAAACCTGAAGTAACTCACTTTTCTATTAGTCCTGGTGTTATTCCTGCAGCCCTTTACACTGCACACTACCATTCTTACACGCTCTCGTAGTTTTTTTTTGTCGTGTTTTATGGTGTTTAATAATCTGAGGAAACTATTCACTGTCTACTTGATAATGTACTATGTATGTACTCGCGCGCATTTCAGGTTATGAGGTTAGGCATGATATAAATGAGGTTAGGGTTATCGACGTGCAATGCGTGCAACCATCGTCCAACATGCCGAAGCCCGCCTGATATACCCGAGACCATGATAATCATGCCCGAGACCTTACGAATGTGACGTCATGTGGTTTACGTGCGCAGTAGGTTACCGTCTCTCGAGCCTGTCGTCTTAAAATTCAGTTAGTTTTTTCTTTGCGCATGCGCGAGTTCTGGTGGTGTGCAGTCAGCTGTTTTCCATATTTTACACGTGTACGTGTGGCGGTCAATGACTCCTTATAATAAGGTTATGTTTTTTTGTGCAAGTGGTTTTAAAATATTAATTTAATATGAGTGCACAGAAAAGATCTTGTGGTGGCACATGGTGTACTGTGCATTTTCATATAAATTGCATGGACTTTAAAGATACGGATTATTTCTGTTCAGTTCAAAATGTAGGCGCATAATTTTGAATTTACCGCCTCTGCACACCACTAGGATCATGGCGGACAATTTCAAGGTCACAAAAATTGAGTATGCTGACATCAAAAGCGCCGACACAGATAGGTCATTCTGATTTAGGGCATTATTCTGTGTCATGGTCGAGATTATTTATGATTTTACTCGCTCGAGCTGCGTCGCTTCATGGCAGAACAACTGTTTTTATATAAGCTGCTAAATGGTTTGATATGCTCTCCGCTACTGGTATCTGCTATAAATTTCTATGTCCCTGCTTAAGCTACTCGAGTTAATAACCTGTTTACTATGAAAACGAGCTCTAGCAACATGGGTTATTTTTTAATTTGTAACCGCATTATGCGCAACTATAATGTCTGTGCGCAGGATCGCGTGGACATTGATATTTTTAGCAATACTACTTAGTTGCTCGTGGTGCAGAGTTTTCGTGGTGGATAATTGCCTCTTATACATTTTTATTTGTTTAATATATTTTTAAAATTATTTTTGCTATTAGTTTTGTGCTTACGGGTAACATAGGCTTCCAGTCATTTAATTTAATTTAACTTATTTTCATTTATTATTATAATTATTTAGTTGGGTGCCGCTTTCTCATTGTATTGTGTTGTATTGGGTTTTCTATACTGTTTACTTTTAATTATTAGTATCTCACACTTTTATTTTAGTGTTGAAAACACTTATAGGGAGCTGATTCGGGGTTTTGACCGTCACGAAAATCGTCACGCTCAAGCATCACGCAGCTCGTGCATGTAGAGTGCTGAGCGTATTTACCTACTTGCTATCAGTTGTGTATCAAAGTTGAGTGAGTGAGTCACTTTATAGGCAACGTAAGCGAACAGCTGGTAAGCACAAAGCACAAAATATAATGTAAGTAGAATTTCCGTTCATTAGCCTTAGCAAGCATAATATGGACGTTAACTACAAGTATGTGACGCCATGTGTCCAAATTAAAATCAAATTATACTGTTTGTTCTGAAATATTGTTTTTGTGTCAAATTTCATGTAGCGGTCGTGGCGACGGTAATCAGAATATAAACAATTTCAACTGCAGACAGCGTTTAGGCTGAAAACACACGAAGCGGTTCACGCCGAGACTCCATGTATTTAAAGCGGACAAAACACACGCTGCGTCATGTAGCGCGTACGCCGAGCGCTTTTTACTTCCTTTTACAGTAAAGGAAGTACATATTGGATTCACCCCAAAAATTCGAAATTGAGTTTTCAACAGATCTTCACGTTTTAGAGTCCCCTGATCCCAAAAAACATATTTTTTTTCATTGGTCTGTGTGTCTGTCTGGCTGTGTGTCTGTCTGTCTGTGAACAGAATATCTCAAAAACGAAAAGCGGTATGGCGTTGAAACTTCATATATACGTTTTGTGTACTATTTATGAGACAGCAAGCTTTTGAAAAAAATCGCATAACCGGAAGTAGGTGTTTACTCTTGTGATTTTTCAGTTTTTTCGATTTTTTCAAAAACGGCTCTAACGATTTTTTTAAACTTTACATTTTTATTACATTTTGAATGTGTATTGATGTGAGATAGGTGATTTTCCAGTTGAATACTTCTAAAATGGGTTTCTTTTGTTTTTTTGTCTATTTTTTTATTAACTCCTATTTTAAATAGAACACCCGGTATATTATTACATTTTTGAATTCAGCTTAAAATTCTAGAGAAAATTCGTCTCCTCAACTAACGCTCTATTTTGTACCGTTTTTGCAGAATTTGTAATTTTTGAAAATTTTTGACAAATGCTTAAAACATTTTAAATCAAATTTTTGGCTAATTATAAGATCACTGTAAAAGGAAGTTGTGTGCGTGTATCACACCAGATTTTTATACATTAGAATCATGGGCCGACTCGGCGTGAACCGCTTCGTGTTTTCAGCCTTTATAAGGTAGATTCAGACTGGCGGTAGCAGCGCGGTGGCGGCGCGGTCCTGAAACCGCTCAGCAATCGCCACGGCTTCCTGGATTAATACGAGACTAAACGTCTCTCTTTAGTCTCGTATTAATCCAGGAAGCCGTGGCAATCGCTGTGCACGTTTTTAAATGATATGATTCAGACCACAAAGCAACCACTTGTTTTGTGATTCAGACTAACAAGCGGCGCGGAAGCGGAGAGGTAGCCACAAGCCGGCGAGGCGGTTTCGATCGATCGGCGAGCGATTTTTATTAAGAAACCGCGCGGTTAGATAAATACACAACCATAATTGAAATTCTGGATCTGGTCCATTCTCACAATGAGGTGATTCAGTAAGTTATTGTAAAGGAAACACTGTCTGCCTCATAAAATTAACATATATTTTACATGCGCTACATGTTTCGGCTTATGTATTAAACCATCTTCAGGCTAAAAGATAAAGCTTAGAAAAATACGGGGAAAAAACCAAAGAGCAAACACCTCACCTAATGTCAAAAGTGGACAGTCATAAATAAACAAACAATTAAAATTAAAACAGACACAAGATAACGTGACCGACATAAAAAATGAAATAAATTATTTGTTTATCTACAACGGTCAGCCAAGGTGGGAACTTTAAATACATATCAAAGCCACAAAAACCGATAAATGGATTAAGTTAAGCAATTAATCAAATTTTAGATTGAGGAATATATAATTACTACTGTTAGCAAACTCTGTGACCTCATTGAGGCAACGATCGTTTAACCGGGAGACAATTTCGAAGATTTCGTAAAAATTTAGATTATTGCCCTTAGGGCAGACGTGAAGAATTTTAACATTGGAGTCCCGGTCAAATTTATGATTATTCTCAATTATGTGTGAGGCAAAAGCTGATTTATTATAGTCAAGATGATGAATGTAATTTGGTTTTATTAAAGAAATGTGTTCAGACACGCGCTTTTTGAAGGATCTCCCGGTTTGCCCCACATAAAAAGAGTCGCATGAACCACAATTTAAAAGATAGATACCTGATTTGTTAAGGAGGGGGATAGGATCTTTATTATGGACTAGGATAGTATGAAGGGAAAAGGGTGAGGAAAAGGAAATTGTAATATTGAAGCGTTTAAAAATGTTTTTTAGAGAATTGACAAAAGGGGAAATGTAAGGTAGTGAACGAAACGTGGTGAGCTCACTTTTGGTGTCAGAAGATCTAGTAGATAACAATTTGGTTTGAGTTAGTGAATGTTGTAACCGATGAAAGATAGGCATGATAAGGTTAAGTGAGTAACCGTTATTAACAGCAATTTGTTTTATGATATTGAGTTCATTAATGAAGTTGTTATTACTTAGAGGGGTCAGAAGCAAACGCCTAAAAAGGAACCTGAAGGAACTCAGTTTTTGAGATAAGGGATGGTGAGATGAGAAGGGAATGACAGAATCGGTGAAAGTGGGTTTCCGATAAATTTTAAACTCCAGTGAATGTGAGGCTATGTTACGGGAGATCAAGAGATCCAGGAATGGAATAGATAAATTAGTTTCAAGTTCATAGGTGAATTTGATGTTCGGATGAAGGGTGTTAAGCCACTGTAGATAGGTTAGGGCTAACTCTGGAGGTCCCTCGAAAAGTACCAGGATATCATCTACATATCTGCCCCAAAAGATAATATGTTTTTTAAAATTATCATTCTTGAAAATGACAGATTCTAGATTGTCCATGAATATTTCGGCGAAGAGAGGGGAAAGATTAGAACCCATGGCCAGACCTGATAATTGGGAAAAGAAAGATTTATCAAACAGGAAGAAGTCCTGTTTTAAGCAAAGTTTAATTAAAGACAAAAGACATAAAACCTGATCATTAGATAAGTCGCTATTGACCAGACGTTGGTGAATGAGGGTAAAGCATTCATCGGACGGGATGCTAGGAAAAAGGTTAACAATGTCGAATGAAAGAAGAATAGTGTTGTCAGAGATGTGAAGGGGTGAAATTTTAGAAATAAGGTCTAATGAATTATTGACCGAATATTGTGGTTCAAAATTTAAGAAGGAGCGGAGAATCTGGTTTAACCATGAGGTAATTTTAGATACAGGAGTATTGGGGAAGGAAACTACAGGGCGAATAGGAATGTTAGTTTTATGTATTTTAGGTAAGCCATAGAGACGGGGAGGATTAGGATTCATATTAAGCAATTCTTTATAATGTTTATTGAAAAATGTGGAAAGAATATGGCGATAAGTATACACAGTGTTTCTAACTTCAGAAACATATCCAATCATTGTTTGTTTATTTATGACTGTCCACTTTTGACATTAGGTGAGGTGTTTGCTCTTTGGTTTTTTCCCCGTATTTTTCTAAGCTTTATCTTTTAGCATGAAGATGGTTTAATACATAAGCCGAAACATGTAGCGCATGTAAAATATATGTTAATTTTATGAGGCAGACAGTGTTTCCTTTACAATAACTTACTGAATCACCTCATTGTGAGAATGGACCAGATCCAGAATTTTTATGAAGCCCGTCGAGCACCGAAGGTCCAACGATTTATTTCTTTGTCGATAAAGCTTAAAAGAATACAGTTGAACATTTGGTTTAATTCCAAATGTTATAAGGAAGAGTTAATTCCAAATTACATCAAGATGAGAAGCGGCACCGTCAATTCACGTTCCGAAAAAGCCTTACTGGTAGGACAAAAAATTTGGTTAAAAGAAGAAATTCACTACTGGTACAAATTCAAAGATGAAATTAACTTAGAACTTTACAGACTACACATCCAGTTATCTTATGAAATCAATTTTTTAATATGGTCTGATATCCTTTTTTATACAAAAAACAAAGTAACAAATTTTGGTACGTCTTTATTCGATAAGTTACTCAATAAGTTTAACAATTTAAAGACTAAACAATATAATCTTAGATCTAAACAACCAGCTAAATTTTCAAATTATGAATTCCACCCCAGAGTTCTCAATTTAAGCAAATGTAACTTTAACAATTCCGAAATGCAGCTCTTGAATCAAGGTCTTAAGTTTTCACCCAAAACGCATGTGACCAAAAATTCTTTTACAAATTTAGCTATAGAAACTGAATCTGTTATTGCTTCCTGCAAAGTTGAGAACCCTGAAACTCTTAGAGCCCTTCTGAGTAATAGATTTTCTAGTTTTAATAAACAATTTATAAATAATCACACTTTTGACAAAAATGTTATTAATTTAGTTAAAAAGATTAAACAATCAGACTTGATATGTACCAAAGCCGACAAAGGTAATTGCTTAGTGGTTTTCGATCGTAATGACTATGTTGGCAAAGTCCGTAACTTCCTTGACTCACCAGATTTTGTTATTCTTAATAAAGACCCCATGATTGGATATGTTTCTGAAGTTAGAAACACTGTGTATACTTATCGCCATATTCTTTCCACATTTTTCAATAAACATTATAAAGAATTGCTTAATATGAATCCTAATCCTCCCCGTCTCTATGGCTTACCTAAAATACATAAAACTAACATTCCTATTCGCCCTGTAGTTTCCTTCCCCAATACTCCTGTATCTAAAATTACCTCATGGTTAAACCAGATTCTCCGCTCCTTCTTAAATTTTGAACCACAATATTCGGTCAATAATTCATTAGACCTTATTTCTAAAATTTCACCCCTTCACATCTCTGACAACACTATTCTTCTTTCATTCGACATTGTTAACCTTTTTCCTAGCATCCCGTCCGATGAATGCTTTACCCTCATTCACCAACGTCTGGTCAATAGCGACTTATCTAATGATCAGGTTTTATGTCTTTTGTCTTTAATTAAACTTTGCTTAAAACAGGACTTCTTCCTGTTTGATAAATCTTTCTTTTCCCAATTATCAGGTCTGGCCATGGGTTCTAATCTTTCCCCTCTCTTCGCCGAAATATTCATGGACAATCTAGAATCTGTCATTTTCAAGAATGATAATTTTAAAAAACATATTATCTTTTGGGGCAGATATGTAGATGATATCCTGGTACTTTTCGAGGGACCTCCAGAGTTAGCCCTAACCTATCTACAGTGGCTTAACACCCTTCATCCGAACATCAAATTCACCTATGAACTTGAAACTAATTTATCTATTCCATTCCTGGATCTCTTGATCTCCCGTAACATAGCCTCACATTCACTGGAGTTTAAAATTTATCGGAAACCCACTTTCACCGATTCTGTCATTCCCTTCTCATCTCACCATCCCTTATCTCAAAAACTGAGTTCCTTCAGGTTCCTTTTTAGGCGTTTGCTTCTGACCCCTCTAAGTAATAACAACTTCATTAATGAACTCAATATCATAAAACAAATTGCTGTTAATAACGGTTACTCACTTAACCTTATCATGCCTATCTTTCATCGGTTACAACATTCACTAACTCAAACCAAATTGTTATCTACTAGATCTTCTGACACCAAAAGTGAGCTCACCACGTTTCGTTCACTACCTTACATTTCCCCTTTTGTCAATTCTCTAAAAAACATTTTTAAACGCTTCAATATTACAATTTCCTTTTCCTCACCCTTTTCCCTTCATACTATCCTAGTCCATAATAAAGATCCTATCCCCCTCCTTAACAAATCAGGTATCTATCTTTTAAATTGTGGTTCATGCGACTCTTTTTATGTGGGGCAAACCGGGAGATCCTTCAAAAAGCGCGTGTCTGAACACATTTCTTTAATAAAACCAAATTACATTCATCATCTTGACTATAATAAATCAGCTTTTGCCTCACACATAATTGAGAATAATCATAAATTTGACCGGGACTCCAATGTTAAAATTCTTCACGTCTGCCCTAAGGGCAATAATCTAAATTTTTACGAAATCTTCGAAATTGTCTCCCGGTTAAACGATCGTTGCCTCAATGAGGTCACAGAGTTTGCTAACAGTAGTAATTATATATTCCTCAATCTAAAATTTGATTAATTGCTTAACTTAATCCATTTATCGGTTTTTGTGGCTTTGATATGTATTTAAAGTTCCCACCTTGGCTGACCGTTGTAGATAAACAAATAATTTATTTCATTTTTTATGTCGGTCACGTTATCTTGTGTCTGTTTTAATTTTAATTGTTTGTTTATTTATGACTGTCCACTTTTGACATTAGGTGAGGTGTTTGCTCTTTGGTTTTTTCCCCGTATTTTTCTAAGCTTTATCTTTTAGCCTGAAGATGGTTTAATACATAAGCCGAAACATGTAGCGCATGTAAAATATATGTTAATTTTATGAGGCAGACAGTGTTTCCTTTACAATAACTTACAACCATAATTGAGTGAAATATGCAGTTCAGTACCGTCCGTAGTTGCAGGCGGATGTTATTGTGCTACAACATGGAAGATCAACCAATTCTGGGTTTGGAAATTAACTATGCAGCTAAATTGTTCAATCAAATTAATTTTTACTCGCGTTTCGTTTGCATTTAAAAACTGACTTTTTCAGACGTTTACCGTTAAGTTTTTTTAAACAGTTAATTATTTGATGAACTAAAAATAGGAGAATGAGGTTAGATTTTACAGATAAACAATGTATATTTTTAACCTTATGATTCTATAATTGATTTAATTGGGGCGGAATGAGTACTTTCTTTTTTATTTTTAAATAAATCATTGACGAAACAGTTTATTTTCAAATTATGCTATTAGTAATTAATATTTAACAGTGTGGAAAATAATTTGTTTTTTTCGTTGACCGCTTGTTAATTTCAATATTAATGAATTATTTTTCCTAAAAAAGGATGGATTAATAGATGTCATTAAGACACTGTTTTTGATTAATACACTCTTTTTGATTAATACACTCTTTTTCATTAATTAACTGTTTTTTAAAAAAGGATGGATTAATAGAGCCATTAATACACTGTTTTTGATTAATACACTCTTTTTCATTAATAGGCTTCTTGCATAATTTTCAGATTTGTTCTAAACGAGTTCAGAACTGCGTGTTTTACTATTATTCAAAATATTTTTGCTAAATAACTGTTATTATTATAGTTATTAGCGAAATAAGTTTAAATAATTATTCAGGCCATTGAAACGCGTTTGCGCTTGCGCGGACGGCGTGACGTCACAGGGCGTATAGCATTCTTGTACATGGCACTTGCCCTGTATCATTAGCAGGTTAAGGTGTTGCAATTTCGAGTTTGTTTTAATTCTACGTTACCACGTGTTTTGCTTTTGCTGTTTGTATTTAAAAACAGTCTTTTTCAAGACTACAGAAGCAGAAGGGATTATAAGAAGGTACATTTTGAATTATTAAATGTAGGTGTGCTTATTAACTCATTTATTTGTATTTTTAGTAGATTCGCTCTTTTTAATTGCTGTGGAAATGGGAGACAAAGTGCAAGGACGCTTTTGGTGCATAGTTCCAGATTGTGTAAGCACGGGAAGAAAAACTCCAAACAAGCTTTTCTTTCGTGTCCCCACTGAAGCCAAAAGAAGGAAGTTGTGGATAAATGCGACACGACGAAACTATGCAGATCTTGCGAAAACTTCATGCTTGTATGTGTGCGAAGATCATTTTAAAGTAAGTAGTACCTATAATAACAAATGTAGGTATATTAAATATTTTAAAACTGCAAAATTCAAAAAAATATACCACATTATTTATTATATTTATAATAAATATCTACTCATAGTAGTATGTAATTATTTTTGTTTTTTGTTTCAGCTAGAAGAAGATATGGACAACTATGTCAAATTCAAACTGGTGGGTGGCCTGAAGAAACTAAAATCGCATGTGGTACCACACATCTTTGCCTGCCAACATGATCGAAGTCGAGCCGGACCTAGCAATCCTCGACAAGCTTCAAGTAAACGTTCCTGTAAACGAGTAATCGACGAAATTTTAAGTGAAGAATGTACCAGCTCCAGCAACGAGATGCATGATTTTACTGGCCAAGACAGTATACAAACTTCAGAGTCAAGTACTACTACGAGCACACTGTCCCCAAAAATATTTCCCGTTTCACAGTATACGCAAACGGAATCTCCACCAAAGAAAAGGTACCGTAGTAAGAAAGTTCAGTGTTCCACAGCAACAAAAAGTGTAGCATGTTCAACAATGGAAACAAGTGTCAATCCTGCGACTTCTTCATTACCACCGGTCACTGTGATGGCTCCTTCAGAAATATTAATTTTTTCAGACTCTACAAATAGTGACATTGATTCCAGCGAAGGAATGTGTGAAAGCGGTTGTTCTGATTTTTATTTGGAATCGGATTGTTTAGACACCGACACGGACGATGAAGAGTCACATGTGTTGATTAATCGATTAAAGAAGCAAGCATTAGAAACAACCATGCATTTAATTCCCTTAAAATGTCGCTTCTATTTGGGGCATGGTAAAGATGCATATTTTATTATTAATTTATTGCAAAAGTACACTCCAGCACCGGTTATGAATATTTATATAACATTAAAGAAGATCAGGATGGATGCTACATTTGCTAGCCTTGCTGATGATTTTGGCATCTCGGAGAGCAG
The DNA here is from genome assembly GCA_940337035.1 of Agriotes lineatus. Lineage (NCBI taxonomy): Eukaryota > Metazoa > Arthropoda > Insecta > Coleoptera > Elateridae > Agriotes > Agriotes lineatus. The sequence goes on along the minus strand of CALNHX010007394.1, from coordinate 13,448 downwards.
CGTTAGTAGGGCATTTTCAATGTCGTCAGTCGTTGGTAGAAAAATATCCAGCAACCATAAAATTGTTCACTTCCGGTAAATTGTCAGATTGTGCTCTAACAAACCCTTCTTCGACTTTTCGGGCCATTACTAACAGGTCAGTGTTGCAGCAAAGGTAGAAAGAAAGTGGTGTAATAAGACAGATACTTGGATTCCTAAATAAACAAAATTAATTACTAATACAAATAAATGTTATAATTGCGTTAATAGTTTACCTTTTTCCGTGAGTTTCCTATTGCATGTAGTCTTGAAAAAGACTGTTTTTCTATTAATGCAAGAACAACCAGTAAAAACGACCATGTAACAAGACGAAAGGAAGCAATTATTATAAACGGACAATGAAAACAAGCAACTTGCCAGCACAGCTGACAGTCTCATACGCACTGTGACGTCACACCGGTTGGCGCATGCGCGTTGGCGTTTTGCAAGCGGTTTAAAATTTCATAATATCGCTAAGTTTTAATTTAGTTTCATTCCATATATATACACTTATGTCGCTCAGAAAAATTCCTACACTTATTTTAGCTATAACAATTTCATATTATAGCCAGTTTAGCTAGATTTGTTTTATGTGCAAGTAGCCTATTATCTGTTTTTGTGATTTTGACGTTTTGATATTTTGCATGGAGGTTGTATTAATCAAATTAGAGTACTTGATATAATTATTTTATATTAATATTCACAAAAAAATTAGTAATACTGCAATTTTATAAATTTTTTCACCACAAAAAAGATTTTGTGGTCAACAAAAAAATTTTGTAATCAACTCGTTTGTTAATGGGCGATTAATAATCTCAACTATTAAAGGCACTCATTCGCTATCGCTCGTTCGCGCTTTAAACAGTTTCGATTATTAATCGCCTGCATTAACACACTTATTGGTTAAATAACTATTGCGAATTGTCAAATATGAAATCCCGTTGGTTCAAATATTTCTCAGCAACGCGATTTCATTGAACATTTATTACTAATAGCATAATTTTAAAATAATTAACTGTTTCGTCAATGATTTATATAATTTAAAATGTAAAAACGTGAGTGCTAAATTCTTACCAATTAAATCAACTTATACAATGATAAGAATAAAAATATGCATTTTTTTACATATACAATCTAATCTCATTCTCCTAATTACTTCATCAAATAAGTAGGTAACTGTTTAAAAACTTAATTTAAACGTCTCAAAAAGTTAGCTTTTCAATGCTAACGAAACGCGCATAGAAATTAATTTGATTGAACCATTTATTAATACTTAATTTCTAAACCAAAAATTAAAATATGTAATATTATGTGTGTTTACGTTATTCTTTATTCACCTACAAAAATGATTATTTTGAGTTCAATATTTGTAATTGTTTTTACTTTATAATATACAGTGTGTCCGCGGATTGGGTTCACATAAGATGTAAATGACAAAACATTTTTGAGTTAGATGTTAATATACTACTAGGAATCGTTCCTGCTTGTTCTCAAACCAAGATTTTGAGAAAGTCAATAAATTAATTAATATACAGGGTGTTCTTAGAATCAATTTAAAAAAAATCCAAGAGTAAACTACCTTTATTAGAATAGGTAACAAAAAAAGTATTAAGAAAAGTTGTTTAGAATTAAGAGTAATGGCAGACTCAACTTTCAGACAAATCGGTCACTCTTCATCGGAACTCTCTGAACTACTTGTAAACATTTAAAAAAAACTTATCGACTTGTAACCTGCGCGCCTCTGAACCCCGCTTGCAAATAAACTCACCGTCGAACTACCGCGCTCAGTATGAATAACTACTAGTTTAAAAACCGCCCAGAATCCGTGCAGCTACCAAACCGCTGCCGCATCGCTACCGCCAATCTGAATAGACCTTTAGCCTCTGATTCATAATTTGTGTTGGAATTGTAGAAAATCGGTAATAAAAATTTATATTCATGGTCATATCTTGTTTGTAAGCACATTTCTCTAATTACCGTTGGATTATTTAAGTGATAAGTTCTTACACATATTGCAGACCAATCCAATTTGATTATTTTTAATCACGTGAGTCAGTTTGACAAATCAGATCACGCTTGAAGTGAAAAGGACCCTAGGGTGATTTTCAATCACTATGGAAACTACCTAATTAAATTTCAGTAGTATCCTATGGCAAGTTGGTGGCACTGTAAATCTAAGTCAAATTCGAGGTTAGCAGGTTAGCTTTTCCGTCAGTCTGTGTCAAAACTGACGCAAAAGCTAACCTGATAACCTCAAATTTGACGTAGACATACAGTGCCACCAACATAATATTATTATAATGAAGTGTCAAATTAATTTGTCAGAAAATGGCTAATTTATTTAAGAACTTATCTTTTCGAATTCACCGCGGCCAGTGATAAATCCTTATAATTTTGACAAATAACATCCCTCAAGTGCGTTGCCTTTAAGAAATAACCCTCGGCTTCGCCTCGGGTTATTTCTAGGCAAGCACTTTCGGGTTGTTATTTGTCAAAATTATTGCGGGTGATTATCACTGCCCTTGGTAAATTATAGCTGACAATAGAATACATTTCATTAGTTACCGTTGGAAAAAGTGATAATTGTTTGACAGTTTACATTTTTTTTAGAAGTGTCATCAAAACGAGTCGTATTATTTTCCGCGTCATCTTATTTGGGAAATAGTCGGATCGAATGTATCTCGATCTCATTCTTCAAAACATTTTATTTTTAAACGTTTTTTTCTAAAGTTTTTACAACTTTTGTCCACAATGTAAATTGCCAAATACTTTTTGCGAAACAAATTAATATATTAATAAACTGCTCAAGTACAGGTCTAAAGAGTAGCTTCAGCACTGCGAAAACATTAAGTATTATAGTGCACCCAGAATGTGTAGTTCAAAACGTGACCACCGAACTTCTGTAGATGGCGCCAAGTGGACAAGCCGCCACTGCGCTACAATGCTTGGAAATTTTGCAAAGTGGAAAATCGTCACCTTTCGTCAAAACCAAATAGCGCATGAAGGTGCTCGGGACCTTAGCAACAACTTTACCCTCTTTCAAAATTTCGATATCTGTAGCCGTTCGAAAGTTACAGGCGATCCAGACAGACAGACGGACGGACGGACGGACAAAACGTTCGCATAAGTACGCTGAAGCTACTAATATACAGTAGACCATCAAAATAGTGAATATTCACAAATGTGAACTTCCAATATAGTGAACACGAAAATTTTTGTGTTATGAATATAGGGCTATTCGAAACAGTGAATACCTGTAATTCTAAATAGTGAACAACTTTTCTGCTGATGATGTGAGACTATGAAATTGATATTTTAAATACCCAAACATGCCCGACGTTAATTTAGGTGTTTATTTATTTTACAATTTTGCAACCAAGCTTGGTTCAGTCCTTCTGTTTTACTTTAGTATTGAAGCGGTGTATTAGTTACAGTTAGTACATATCTTAGCGATGTTGTCTGTAAAACGCAAGTTTTTATTATTAAAAGATAAAGTCGAAATTCTCGAATACTTAAAAAATGCTGTTAGTGTAACTTCATTAGCAAATCAATATGGTGTTGCTAAACCAACCATCTGTGCAATTAAAAAAAAAAGAAGAGATTTTAGGTGCTCTTAACAATACATTTACGAGACCTGGTAAACCCAAAAAATTCAAGAAATGGGACTAACTTATCAACAGATCTACAACGCCAATGAATCGGTGCTGTTCGGAAACAAAATTAAGCATTATTTGATTAAATATGTAGTTATACCGATTTTTAAGTTGTTCTTGTAGTACCTAATAAATTCTTCTTTTGTACAATTTTTTAAATTATTCCTCGAAAAAGTGAACTACCCTGGTTGTTATTAGTTCACTATTTTGGTCGTCTACTGTAATTCATTTATTTCTCTAATTCTTTTTTAATTTATTTTTAAAATCAAAAATGGTATTGTTTTCTGCCTTTTAGAGCCTCCTGAATGTGGCATTATGGAACGTGTTATCTCTGTAACTGTATATGATGATGCAGTGGCTGGACCATCCAATGTACTTACGAGTACTGAGAAAAGTCTGTTGAGTCGGCAACATAAGCGACAAAATTTGCAACAACAAAGGAATGACGAAGCAGTGCCTCCAAAGCGGCCAAAAACATCTGCAGAGCGTTCGCGTGCATACCGTGAGCGTGTAAAAGAACGCATAAGGGAACTCAATAATGAGGATGCACAACACAAGCGTCCACAAACAAGTGCGGAACGATCCCGTGCATATCGACAACGGTTGAAACAACGTACAGTGGATAGTAAGTAAGTAAGTAAGTAAAGGTGGATCACAGCGTAAACGTTACACTAGACTCTGGATCGGTATCAGACTATGTTCAGAATTCTACAAATAAGTTTCAAATCTACATGCAGAAACATTTCTTCAATGATACTTTGGTTGACTATTGTCGTGTTTGTGATCGACTATGGTGGACCAGTCGGTTAGTGAGTGTCGTGCCGCAATCGCCAATGTATGATTTTTTGAAAACGTTGAACTACAATGTAGATGAGGATCATTTTCGAGTGTGCAACACATGTTATAATACGTTACAAAGACAGAAGGTGCCAACGTTGGCAACTATCAACGGGTATATTTACCCGGAAATCCCTTCCCATTTACCAGATTTGTGTCCTGTTTCGGAAAGATTAATTGCCCCGCGTCTACCATTTATGCAGATTCGACAACTTAGATATTTTAGTGGGTCGAAGCGTTTGGTGGGTCAGGTGATCAATGTTCCCGTGGATGTGAACACTATGGTCACGCATTTACCACGGAAATTGGAGGATGACTATGTATTCAACATATCGTTGAAGCGGAATATACTGTATAAAAGTTCCTATTTGGCCAATTGTATGTCAAAGACCAATATTAAGATTTGGCTCACATACTTATTAGATACACCACTGTATCGCAAACATAACATTTCTGTCAATGATGCGTTCTTTGAAAATCGTTCATCTTCGGAAGAGGATGAGGACAGTGCTAGATATATGAAGCGCCGTCGACGTAGCAAACAACTTGTAGATTCCAATGTTCGGAATAATATATATATTGCTGTGTTATTTATAGGCCACGAATTATTACAGCCTTTTAAGGTCAAACATTTTAATTTTGTTAGCAAATAGTACTAGGTTAAAACGATATGTTTCAAATTAAATAATGAATATAAACACTGCTGGCATGTGACTCAATGTGAAAGGATTATAACAGTAATTTAAACGTCACTGGTCATAAACAAATACAATTTAATAGTTCTTAGCAAGGCCAAAGGGTTAGATTGTCATTAACTAATACACAATAATGCAAGTATAGTCTCAAATCAATCCATTAAACGAGCATTCGATTACACCAAAATTATAAATGGGCATAGTGCACGCAGGAGGTGCGAAACACCTGTGATATATTGTGACAAGTGTATTTCCGGTGAACGGGTATTGCAGTGTGTGTGCCGTAATCCCACGTCGACATCAAGCTGGAAGGACCATCTGCACATGGAACTGCACAGGTTCCAGGCACTGTAGCAGGCAGGGGACCTGGACGACTCAAGCAACTGGTTCCGGACGCTCGGATGCAGATGGCAGGCCACAGGAGGACATGGGGTGTTGGAACGCATGGCAGTAACATGGAGCAGTTCCAATCAAGGGCGAATTCTCCTGAAATAACAATAGCCACGTGTAATAGCTGGAAACATCAACTAAAGCTAATCACACCTGTGTCAACACCTGGGTTAAACTGGGATATCAACACCAGGGACGAGCAGGGCCTGGGTGCCGTTGCAGGTGGCGTTCCTCCAAAGCAATATAGCATGATCACCAGGTGCTGTTGTTTGTCAGGAATCCAAACGCATCCGGACGGGGGTGTGTGTGTCAGCGGTCCTCCAAAACGTGTGCCAAGGGTGTATATTAGTTAGGGAGACCTGTACATATAATTAAGTTAGCAAAATGAGTAGATTTAATTTTGTAGTTAGGTAAATAGTTTCTAGGTTAATTTTTCCCGCATAGAAAAGCCCGCGAAATTTCACAATAGACACAATGTTTGCTAATGGGAATCTGGTTCCTGCCATATATCAAGTGTCAAGCCATATTTCACGTGTTAAAGTAACGAGTCTTTGTCAAAATTCCCGCCAAATAGACATATGTTCCAACGGTCAGTTGGTGCGAATGTGATCCTAATTGACCCAACAGAAAAATTTGCATCATGTGGCATGTTACGAACCAATTAGAGAGAATTAGCCCAGAGTGTGGGCGTTTTCAATCCTCCTAGGGATATATAAGCTTTTTCGCGCCCTTGAGGAAGAGCTTATCTGCTGATATGTGGGTTGTTATGTCTTAAGCTGATAAATTTGTATCACGTTGTTGTTAATTGACGAGATTAGCATTGAAAATAAAACGAGTGTTTTTTTCTAAGTGTTGTTTGGTTTCTACACGAGTACTAGTCAAATCACCTTACCTGGTCAACGAGGGGTTCTAGCATCCTTAGGTGGACAGCATAACACGAGTGAAACACTAAAGAATCACCAAACCGTTGCCGACACACACCTGACACCTGTTGATTGACACCACGACCACGGCCGTAGGAAGTTGAATTCGCGCCGGCGCACAGCAGGGAGCAGGACCGGACTCGCAATTGGTAAAGTTCCGTGAATTATTGTTGCTGCATGAATTGCCCGAAAATTTTGGTTTTAATGCCGTTATAAAAGTGTAAGGAATGATTTGAGAGTAGGATTAAAGCAAAGCAATCATCTCTTTGACCATTAACCCCTAGGAACCCGCCTGAGAGCAATTAGTTTGTATAAATCTTATAACCCTGAGAGTATTGCATTTCAAATTGAGTCACATGCAGATTAGTTAGTAAAAAAATTAGAGCTGTTTGTGGTATCCCAAGGCTGTGCTTCGTAAGCTAAAATAAAATTACAGGTCAGGTGTACAATTCCTGTAAGCATCCCCGTAAGTAATTAATTAGAAAAACAAAAGGAGTGGACATAGGCACGGGAGATCACTGCAATATATATATTCAGCACTCTAGGACTGTAGGTCTATGGCTAGTAGTCTTGCTCTCCATTCATTTCTATTTCTTGCACAATCCTCCCAATTTCTGATTTTTAACTCTCTCAGATCTTCCTGAATATCTTCCCACCATGTTCTTTTTGGCTTTCCTTTTCTATTTTTTCCTCCGATCTGCTGGTAAAATATTTGCCTTGTTGGTTGTTGCTCTTCTAACCTTGCGATATGTCCCAGCCATCTTCCTGTTTCTTGAAAAATTTCTTCTAACTCAGCATTGTGTCTTCTCCACACGTTACCTTCCTTCACTCCCCTGTACATACACCTTAACACTTTCCTTTCCCACACTTCCAACTTGTTCCGATTTTCCTGCGTCAGTACCCATAGCTCACTACCGAATAGGACTGTTGGTCTAATCACTGATTTGTACAACGCCATCTTAACGTTCCGTGACACACTTTTTGACTGTAGCATTTTTTTTATAAATTCCCATACACCTATACCCGGCCTCAGTACGATTCACTATTTCCTCCGTATTGTTACCATCATTTACTAACTCCAACCCCAAGTACTTTACCCTATTCACTTCCTTGAAATGGCATTGTTTGTCCCCGCTTGTGATGTTTATAACATGTTACAAAAAAAATGAAAAACGATGTAGATTCGGAGCTCCCTTTTGGCCGATGGATAAAACCCCCATTTTGCTACCTGTGACTGCGGCCCTCCGAGACGAGTCCAATGTGGAACGATTTCGGATTTTGCATGCAAATTTGGAAACTCAAGAATATCTGGATATTTATAGTTTTCTGCAATTGAATTATATCGAAACTTACGACGAATATTTAGATATTTTACGTCACGGAATTTCACGTCCAATGGTGATCTTGAAACGTGACATCGATGATATTTGGACAAGTCCGTTCAATCCATGCATTTCGTCAGTACTGCAATCAAACATGGACATTCAGTTCATTTTGGATGAATATTCTTGTGCTGCCTACGTGGCCGAGTATGTCAATAAGAGTGAACGTGGATTCAGTTCCTTACACCAAGAATTAATTCGATTGCGTGATATGTATCCTGATATGGATTATGAGCAATGCATGAAGGAATTGGGTAAACGTACGCTCAACAACGTAGAGATGTGTGCACAAGAGGCAGCTTGGTTTCTCTTGCGATTGCCCATATCTGAGACATCTCGAAGGATTGTGTTTATACCTACACAACATCCCACAGAACGGTTCTTAGCAAAGAAAACAAAACAACAAATGGATTCTGAAAGACGACGCAGCTTCCACAGACGTTTGGAAGTCCAATATTATTCAGATATATGAACAACGTCCACCAGCAATGGATGAAATAAACCTTGCTGATTTCGTTGCTTTTTATGATGTGGTTCGTGGAAGTACGGGGTCTCGTGTTCAAACAGTAAACGATAATGATGGCACTGCATTGGAGGAATATAATGATGATGACATGCCTACCGTCGATGGCAATACCAATAATGAAAATGGTTTAGCGTTTGTACAAGTACTATCTCATAAACTACTAGGCAAGGTACACGCATAGATGGGATATTTTACAAGTCTACGACAATCGAGCTTATTCCATACATATCGTGTTTCAGTACGCATCGACCATTGCTCGTGCGTTTTACAAACAGCGCAAAACAGTTAAGCGAAGAAGACGGGCAGAGGGACGGTGACTGAGAAGGGGAAGCAGTACCGCTAGAGCCTTCGTCCTTGTTGCATCTTTCTAGCAGTGCAGCGAGCAGCGTTTCAAGGTTTCAACCTTCGACGACCGACGCAATCACAGAGCGCAGACTGGCTACGTCTTAATCGCATTACATTACTTAATTCAAGGTAGGTGCATGTGGTTTTACATTACAAAATGTCAACAATGGTAATGACGTCTATTTAACATGTTATGCATTGTTTGCTTCAAGTTTGTCCATATTTCGAGCGAGTACCATGGAGTTATCATCTACAGGGAATTTATGTTAATAGTTAACATACGCTATTCGTTTCTATGCCAGCATTTAACCATACAGGTCATTTCCATAGTTACAAATGAGACCAATAGATTAGAGCGTGTATTTTACGAGTTAACATAGGACTTATACTTGTCAAAAAGACAATTAAAAGTTATCCTAATGTATACCACTGAAGAAAATATACAACACACAAGTTGTTCCTACGTATCTACTTTTTAGTTGCGTACCTACATTGCGGTAATAAAATTAAGGTTTCTTATTAGCAAATACCTAATTCCAATTCGTATGTTAACTCGTAAAATAAACGCTCTAATCTATTGATTTCATCCGTAACTATGGAAGTGACCTGTATGATTAAATGCTGGCATAGAAACGAAACTGCTATGTTAACCATTAAAATAAATTTACTGTATACATGGCAATGATGACGCACCGAATCCGCCACGGACGAAAGACAATAAGAAACGTCGTACCACCAAGATGGCACGTCAAATTCAGCGAGTTAATAGGACTACTGATGAAACAATTAATACACCTCCGCAAAAACGACCCAAAACAGTTATTCCTGCAGTCGCTGAAAATAATTCATCTTCTTCGTCCGAGGATGAATCGAAATGTCTAACAATCAATAGTGATAATTGTTAAGTTCTTCGATTCCTATCGCACCGCGAACCTACACATGGATCCCGTTAGAACGGTTCCTAATTTATGCGAAAAAAAAATCAAATTTCGAAAATCTCCAACAAATAAGCTCAATTACTGTCAGTTTCAATATAAGTGTGCGCCGGTCCTTTTTCTTGTTACGAATGCCTACAGTATTTTTATTACTAATTCTGAAGATTTTACCCAACACACGGTCATTCACGACATTAAAGCTTTACAACCCAAACATCGTGTCGCAATGTTATTACCAACAGTGGACTACTGGTGGAATATAGAGAGTCGTGAACCTATGAAAGCATTTATCGAGCATTTTGTTAACGATTTGAAGTCATTCGCTCAAAATACTCATTTCTGTTCCACCTTAGAGAAGTTTGCTATTAACAATGTACCTGTCTCTTTGCAATCATTCCACAATAAAGTATTAAATGCTACCAAGAGTATTAATGGGAAACAGCAGCCGGGTGTGTTTGGGTTTCGGATATTTAATAGCAACTCAATGCCGAGCAAAATTTCCGTTCCTCTGGGTGAGATAAAAGACAAACAAATCCAAATGCAGAAATGGAAAAAGTTGGTGACACCGGCACATTTACATACCATGATGTTTGTTCAAGTACATGGATTTAAAATAACGCGATCGGGTTTCTCGTTAGATATGACTCTTGAAGCTATGTTTTATCAGCGCACAGCACTTGTTGATAATGTGCGGCCTCGCTCATCATTTAATATTCCCAAAAATTCGCCATATGCCATTATTGGCCCTCATTCATCATCTTCCAGCGACGATGATGAGACTGCGGATAACAATCGGAGTACATACCAGGGACAAATTTTAAATATGAACAATTGGTAAATAATTATCCTAATTATGTACGTTCGCATTGTTCATTGCATTCAGTTTCTTTGTTGGGTGCGTTTTTTAAATATTTTTTATTCGGTTTTGTGATTTACTTTTTGTGTTTATGTTATGTATAAGATTTTTAATGTTGACATTTAGGGTGCTTTTCAGTGCCACTTTGTATTTCTTTTTTTGGTATAATAATGAATGCTGTAACCTGTTCATTAAGCATTACTTTAGTTTATTAGTTAGGCCAAGTAACCAACATTTATATACCAATTTTAATTGATTTGAGTTTGATACGTAACAAACATGTGTATTTGAAGTTTTGAAAATTATAATAAATCATGTTCATTATATGTATATCGTGTTTGTTTTCAACACCCTCCGATGGTTGCAAGGATTGCGAAATCTGTGCATTTTTTATTATTGATTTACATGAGTAGTTGATTTTTTGCACTATTGCAGTGTGGATCTAGTTTAGGTTCTGTTTTTGTATTGTGTAGAAACATATAATTGGGCTATGCAGCCTGTTTGTTTCTTTATATAAATAAATAATTAAACATCTGGCAAACTGTAGGAAATCGACTGTTGAAACTAGAATTTTTTTTTGTAAACGGTTTATTTACTGTTGTAAACTTTGATTTTTAAAATAATACAATGGTAATAACATAACTCGTTCTTTAAAATATTATCGTAGATGTATCTTGAAAAATCACAACATTTCTCGCCCTTAAAATGTTACGCTGTCATAAAATGCATAATAGTTTTCTTTGGTTACAGGGTTCAGAAGGAGAAGGAGCACCAACAACAACTTGATTCAAAACAAGGTCTAGTATTGAACGACGGTGCATCCACCAGCGGACAGTACCCGTAAGTTAATCTCATTTTATTTTATTGTCCACTCAAAACCATGACATCTGTTAGAGCTTGGTCAAAAATTTAAGCAACCCTACATATAAGCCGTTCACGATCTTTTTGGGTCAGGTGAGGCGATGACCATCTAGTAATTTTGTTGGCAGAACCTCTGTTGCAACTAAATTCCCTCAAGGAAATGGACACTTTTCGTGTTAGGTTAGGTTGTTTTCAGTTTAAGGTTATATTTTCTGAATAGGTACATTGTTGCCGGATATTCTCTAGTCTCCACATCGACTCGCGTTCTTTTAAATTTGATCTGACCTTTTTAAATTGGAAGTAGCATCGTTTAATGGAAATTTTTTGTTGTGACAAAATTATTTTGGGCATTTTCACTTTTCCTTTGACGGAAATTAAAATTATTTTTACACATTTGATAAACCATTTATTTTCTTACGAATATTAAAATAATAAATCTGGCAATGTGGTGGCAAGAAAATGTCGGAACAGACACTGACAGAAAAAAAAAGTTGCATTCGATGAGTCAGTTAGTCCAACATGAAAAGAAAAAATCATAGCCAACTCTGTCCCAAAAAGGTTGTGAACGGCTTATATTTCATAAATGTTTTCGTACATCCGGTTTTGTAAAAATAAAACCAAACTAAAATTGGGTAAAATGCATTGTGATAGATGATAGAAATAACGAATTGCATTTAATACATCTATTTTGATGAACAAACTAAAAGTGCACTAAACATTTATAAGGGTTTGAACAAAATCAAATGCCTAAATTGAGAATATCTAAAAATTTTGGATTTGGTCCATATTTACAATGAGGTTAAATGGTAAGTAAAAGTAATAATCAACACAGTCTTTTTCATAAAATGATTTTATGAGGAAAACTGTGTTGTTTATTACTTTTATTTTAACCTATTATGTTACTATGATGATAACTCCTTAGCAACGAGTTGCGTTAAGATTCATTTAACAGCACTAGTGTTGTTAAGAAAAATAACATACCGATACTTTATTAGCATTAGCATGTTGGCAGTACTGACGTGTGTTGTTGGTGACAATGTCAGTCTATGTCAAATTCGATGTTGTAGGTTAGGTTTTACTTGTTATTTGACAGAGACTGATGCAAAACTTAACTTGCTAATCTCGAATTTAACATAACCTCACAGTGATACCAACAACAGCCATAGCAGATATATGTCTCGCTGTTGTGTCATTAATAACAATTTTTTTCTATTTTTTTCTTAAACATTAGTATTTTAGGATAAAAAAACCGTGTTACGATAGACGTAAAGTTATCTCCTTTCTACATTGCTCTTAACGTCACTCGTTCATTCAAACTATTCTCTCGTAATGTAAAAAGCTTGATAAAGTCACTTTCATCGTAAATTAGTATTACTTGAGGATATCTAAATTATACCTACGGATGTAAACGAATTCTTGTAGACCCCAAATATACTTTGTGTTTATGCATCTACTTACCAGGTGGTTGGTGATACCTCTGAACATGGGCAATATACATGAATCATCACGGTTATGCATATTCCTGCTCACCATTTTTATGGAAACAAATGGTAGTGGTACTAAATTAAAGAGAATAATTTTCCGCGTCGTTTAGTATTAAAACACTTATTGTTTTTAATGCTAAATGATGATGCATAACCGTGATAAGCCATGTAAATTGCCTATGTTCAGAGGTATGACCAACCACCTCGTATATGCAATTTGATATGGTGTTTTCCGAGAACAAAATACATAAAACTGTGGATTTTCAATTAAAAATTTATTTCCGGTACAACCACCTCACTTATAGTATGTCATTAAATGTACAGTGTGTACATAAAGTAAGAAATAAATTCATTATCTAGAAAAGGAAAAGCTTTTCGGAAAAATCCTCGGACACGTCAACCTTTGTTTTAAGATGCGCATCTTTTGACGTTCTAGTCGCATTGGTGACATCATTACTGTTCCGGATATGACGTCATCGACATTTTTTTCCAATGATAAACCTCTATTTTTGACAATGCCATTTGAAAGAGCATATTTTTCTG